>JAVQMF010000028.1:6607500-6876313 GCA_032878935.1 Erythrophleum fordii
CATAAGCTTTCCCTTTGGCCGACACAAAAGATAGTATGCAAAATCGGGGAAAAGGAAAACAATTATTTGGTTGTATTTGTACAGTATTGATGCAGAAAAGAGCCAAAATATATCATTGTTAAGTAGAGAAAACGATGCCTTGTCCACTTCAGAAAACACAGCAGAGAGCAAAAGGGGGTCCATTCACCAATTTTTGCCAGTGGGGGATTTGTACATAGTTGCTCTAAGTATCTCCTTCTCCTTTGTCTTAGAATAATGATATATTTTTAGTCCTTAGGTGATGTACATAGTTCACCAAGTACTAAAGATATCATGGAAATTGCTAAAGAGTAGACCCAGATGATGCAAAATCGAATAACGCATAATAGCAACTTGGAGAAGAAATTGATCGAGAGATTGTAGAGTGAGTGGAATATGAAACATTGTGCAACCAGAAAATTTATGAACTCAACAGCATTAAAGTAATGAATGCGGGGCTTATTCAACTGATAAAGAACCAATGACAATCGGATCAGCAAAAACTTAACAGAAGAGAAAAGCCACATTCAAAAAGCAAAGAGTGAGAGGATCAAGTCTTCACTGAATTAAACCGTTGAACAGGGTAACTAAACCGGAAGTTAGAAGTCAATACCTATTCAGCTATGCCCGTGATATGGGAAGCTTGGCCTCTTTTACTTCCTTTGTCATTCTCAGCCTCTCAATTTCCCTTACTTCGGTCTGTTCGCTTTGTCACTCTCAGCCTCTCAATTGAAGTGACTGCCCTCTGCCCTTCATTTCCACATTGAGCGTCCAAGAAAAAACGAAAGTGGGAAAGAGCAAGAGCAGCAAGCTTACGTGGATTTCTAATTTTTTAGAGAAAAATAAAATTACACAAAAGGGGAAAAAAATTCCAACAGTAAATAGTGACCATAAAAATTAGAGTTAAAAATACTCACTTTTCTTGTATTACATATATATATAGTCATATGCTTTATTCGCAAGTTTCAATTAGTTAGAATCATCTAGTTATAAGTCAGAGAAACTATTGAGTCTCATAATTAGCACCTGACGAAAATCTCTCTATAGGTAGTATTACTTATGAGATAAAAGCTGAGATAATCTCCAAGCGAAGATGGAAAGAATAGAGCTCGGATCACTACAGAGATGAAGAGGAAATGAAAGAAAAACAGAAACCAAATTTCCCTAGCTTTTGAGAGGTTAGGTCTCTCCTCCAGATTCTTCTCTCCCCTCTACCTCCTTGATACACTAGCTATATCCTCCACAACAACCTTCACATGCTCCTTTTTCCCTAGTAGATTCTGTTAGTTAGACTAATTTATCCTTTCTCCCTCTTCTGCCGCCTCACCCTTTGTTGGTAGATTGGACCTAGCTTTAGGCCATTTTCCTTTCTTTTTCTTCCTTTCAAATGTATTATATTTTTTGGACCAGACAGATCCAGACCCATCATTACCCTCCAACTAGTTTCATCTTGTTATCAAGGTGGAATTTAGGGATCTGAGCTTGAATAACATCATAATCCTCTCAAGTACTTTCAAAATGAGGCAACCCTTTCCACTTCACCAATATCTCCGCTAGATTATTGGTCAATTTCTGAGTCTATTTAACCTTTTACCTAAAGCTCCGTCTCTTTAACGAGGATAGATGGAATTTCTTGCATCTAAGATATGGGTTTTAGTGACTTCTTCAACTATGAGACATGGAATACAGGATGTATTCTCACTATCTTATGGTCTGCCCCATTTCTCATATCCCAAAATGATATCCCCCCTTTTATGATCTGCCCAATTCTTCATATAGTCTTGGGATTTTCCAGCTACTGTTTCAGCTCATTCAAAATAGAATTTCTCTTTTAAATTCAAATTTACTTCTCCAACAGTTGATGTTTCATCTTTCCACTGTGTCAGCCCTATTGAATGGTTGTAACTCGTATTAAGCCAATATTTAGTCCATGCTAGCTATTTATGCCATTACCTAGGCTTGTCGCCTACAAAACGCTTTAAGTGAGTCTCTAGACTTTGATTTACCACCTCCATTTGACCATTAGATTCAGGATAGTAACCATAACTATAATTCAAAGTTGCTGCCATTTTAAAGAACTTCCTCTAAAATTGACTAATGACAATACAACTCTTATATAAAACAATGGATTTTGGGAACCTACAAGAGAAAAGTCATACCACCAAAGAGAAAAAGCCATTAACTCCACTTTTTCCTCTCTTTTAGATAAAGCATTAGTTAGTTAGTTTTTAGAACCAAGCTTATACTTTATTTCAAACTTATAAGCTATCAACTTTGAGATTCATTTTTGTTGATATAGGCCTATAATTTTCTATTCTGACAAAAATTTCAATGCTTTTTAATCTGTTCTTATAATGAACTTGTGTCCCATCAAATAATATTGTTACTTCTTGATTGTCAACACTATGGATATAAGTTTCCTCTCATAAACTAAATATCTTTGATTTTTTCTAAAAGTGTTTGGTTGAAATAGGTGATAGGTTTGCCCTTTTGCATTAAAACAATCCCCCCTACATAGTCCATTAGCTTCTATTTCTAAAGATTGACTATAATCAAGTATGGCCAACACATGTATTGTAGTCATGGCTTTCTTCAATGTTTTAAAAGCTTTTTGAGCCTTATTACTCCACTTAAACAAATCTTTTTCCAACCAATTTGTTAGGGGTGCTGCTATCCTTCCATAATTTTTAACAAATCTCCTAATAATACTTTGTTAAAATAAGGAATCCCTTATAACTCTTTTGGAATAGGTCAATTTACCATAGCCTCTATCTTAGAAGGATCAGTTATACACCTTTTGCAGAAATGATATGGCTTAGATACTCCAACATAACTTGGCCTAAAACACACTTCTTTTTATTAATAACCATCTTGTGCTCTTGAAGTACCTCCAAAGCTACCTTTAGGTGTTCCTTATGAAAAAGAAAATTAGAATTGCAAATTAGGATACCATTTTAAAAAAAAAGAATGAACTTCCTTAAATATACTCTAAATATGTTATTCACCAACCCTTGAAAGGTTGATAGGGCATTGGTCAGCATAAAGGGTATGACTAAGAACTCATCATGCCCCTCATTTGTCCTAAAGGCAGTTTTCTCTTCATCCCCTAGTTTAATTCTTACTTAATGATAACCTTATTTTAAATCTAACTTTGAAAAAATTGTTACACATCCAAGTTCATCCAATGACTCATTAATGGTCAGATGGTGAATTTTGTTATCTTATTTATAGCCCTATAGTCTACACAAAACCTCTAGCACCTATCTTTTTTCTTCATCAATAACACTAAACTTGAAAAAGAGCTAACACTAAAACAAATAATCCTCACCACTAGCATTTCTTTTACTAGTTTTTCAGTCTTAATCTTTTGAGAGTGGACATACCTATAAGGGTGTATATTAGGTAGCTATTCCCCAAGCTTTAACATAATTGCATGGTCTATTGAACAATATGGTGGCACGCTTGGTTTAAGTTCACACACATACCTAAACTCCCCCATCAACCACTAAAACTTTGTTTCCATACTCTGATGGTCTCTTTTTGGTTGTTCTGCTTCTATGGTAGTTGTTAAACCCATATTCAATTAAAAGCTTTGATCCTCCCCTTTTAAAGAACACACAATGGATTTAAAAGACATTTCAGTCTTTGTCAAAGTTAGACCTCCCTTCAAACAACACCACCTAGAACCCACTTTGATTTTCATTGTAAAAGTTCCCCAATTCACCCTTATCTCCCTATGTGACTCCACTCAAGCTATTCCTAGCACTATACCAATCCCTTCCATGGGTAGAATGTCTAGATTATTGTCATCCCTTACAACTCTAATTGCACTCCTTTGCAAGCCCTTTTACAATACCTTGGAAATTTATCTCCTACCATAATTTTATACTAACTCATCTTTTTAATGGACAAATTCAAATTTTCAACCAATTTTGTTGCAATAAAATTGTGGATAGCTCTACTATCAATTAGTACTAGTACTTTCTCCACTTGAACTTACTATGATCTTTATAGTTTTGTTATCTTCCAACCCTACTATAGAGTTCATTGATAATTCTATACAAGTTTTAACATTATCATCCTCACCTCTTGTTACTTTCTCTACTCCTTGACTGTTTAGCATATAACTTTCTTTCTTTATTTTGCTTCCTTAATCTTCAATCAAGATAAACATTTGTAGCTATTTGTTTTTGCATTTATATCTGGGCCGAAACTTTTCTTCACATTTAAAACATAGCTTATGTTCCCTTCTTTTATTTGTCTCACCTTCTAGCAATCTCTTTGAAGAATTATAAGCATAAGACTAGTTCCCTTAGTTTATGCTCCTTCTTTAATGTCAAGACTTTTCCTTTTAGAGATAGGTATTTGCACCTTCTCACATCAATTAGACTTAAGAATTTGTAGAAAATGGGTTTAAATCCATTCCATTTTGGACCCACTATAGCCTTACTACCCTTTGAAACTTTTGATTTTCTAACCTTGTCAAGTACTAAATTTCTCCCCTTAATTTGTTGCATCAAATCCATCAATTAAGTTAACAATTAGGGTTGCATCAGCCTCACTTTTGCTTTAACCTTCTTACTCAGACCATTCTTGAACTCACCAATCAAAAATTCATCTAGAACCTTATTAAAAGGTGCTAAAATGAGCCTAAAATTCTCCCTATAATTAAACACACTCTTTTCTTATTTGAGAGACATTAACATTTTATAGTTGTTCCCTAATTGATTATAGTAAAACCTTTTAATTAACTCATTTTTAAACAGTGGTAGAGAAGGTGGGGGTGCTTTTGATTCCATCCATTATAACCAATTTAAAGCTTTCCCTTTTGAACTCACAACTAAAACCTGTAGTTTCTCATCCTCAGTAACTCCATTCACAAAAAAAATTACCTTGCCACATTAAAAAGCCATCCAATTGGGTCTTTACTAGATAATAAAAAGAGTTCTAGCTTTTTGTACTTACCCCCTTCTTTGTTGCACACACTGCTGCTTCCCCCTCTTGCAACATTGTTGCCATTCACTCTTTCACTGGACTCGCTAGGCATCGGTGGTTGATTCTTTGTCAATGATTTGCCATAGTTGTCACTTCTACCTGTCATCTATAATGCATTTAGCTCATTATATGTCTCCGTCATGAACACCTTCATTAATGCCATATCTTCTTCCATTTCTCCAAATCTCTTTTCTAATGTTTCCATTCTTCTTTCCATTTTGGTACCAACCATACCCAAATCAATACTTGCTTTGATACCAATTTAAAAATACTCTCTTTATATGTAGTATTATTTATGAGATTAAAACTAAGATATCTCCCAAAACAAGACAAAGATAGAAAGAATAGAGCTTAGATCATTACAAAGATGAAGAAAAAATGAAAGAAAAAAGAAACCAAGTTCCCTTAGCTTTTAAGGGGCTAAGTCTCTCTTCCATATTTTTTTCTTCTCTCTACTTCCTTGATACCCAACTATATCTTACACAATAGCCTTCACATGCTCCTTTTACCCTAATAGGTTTTGTTACTTAAACTAATTTGTCCTTTCTCTATCTTTTACCATCTCACCCTCTATTGGCAAATTGGGCCTAACCTTAGGCCCTTTTCCTTTCTTTTTCTTCCTTTCATATGTATTATATATCTTGGGCTTGATAGACCCAAACCTATTGATACCTTATTGTAACAAAGGAGTTATAGATATAGATAGTAACTAACTAAAATTTTGATAGTAGATTAATAACATAGGTAAGTTTAAGACTTGCGAGAACAAGAATGAGAATCTTTAGGATGTCATTGTAAATAGAGTTGCGAAATGGTACTAGAAAAATTCGTCCTGAGGATCAAATGACTTTAAAATGGTTAGACACTAATGGAACATGTGAACATAATATAAGTCATGGCTTTATTCTTCATAACTAAGGTAGTCTTGTGCCTTGTGGCCAAAATAATGAGGTCTCTTGTGACAAATAAGGGAATAAGAGAAACACGTAGATTGTTGACTTAGACTATCATTGGCCATAAAGGCTAGTTGCATTACAAAGTATCCATGGTTCATAGCTGCGTGATGTACATAGTTGATAGTTAAGATTGTAGAATACAACACTTGCATTTTCATTGTGGTTGACTAGTTTGTCATTAGCTAGATATAAGGGAAGCTTGGGATTTGAATGACTTTGCTTGTTTCCTTAATGGAGTCAATGATGAGAACATAATGTTCCTCAACATTATGTTCTAGGCCAAGAAGAAGGGAATCACTAAGAGCTAATTTGCCACCAAAGAAATAGGGTAATGTTAAGGCATTGTTCATTCATATACTGCTTCAAATGAAAATTTTTTATTTATATATAGTTGTTAAGATTATCTTGATAGGTGTAAATGATGGATAAGAAGTGGCTTTGTTTCATAAGACTAAATGAAAATATGTATGTTGTGAAACTTGGAAAAGATGAAGAAGACAAAGAAAGACAAGGTATAATGAACAAAACAATGAAAAACCATAAACAAACATGAGAGTTTTTATAAAGTAATCACTTGTGGCAATTTCATTGTTTGAATTAGGAACTTTACAGTAAAACATTGTTTCTAGGTTAAAGGTACTAAAAAAGCTTCAATAGTCTAGCATAAATTTTACGACACAAATAAATGAATTTGCAGCTCCAATAATAAGTCCTCTCATCTACTTTGTGTCATACTTAAGGATGACTATGTTTCAAATGGTGAATATATTTGCAATAAGTAAGTGCAAGTGAGTTTCTTTGACATCCCTATCAAAGCAATGGCCTAACAAAATGAGTTAAGGGGCTAGATGCATTGTAACCTAACTATATCTTTAACGTTAATATATAGGAATTGTGTAAGTGAAAGTTGCCTAAATCAAAACAAAATAAGTGAATTAAATAAAAGTTGTGAAGCAAATATGAGAAGCATGTAGAGATGTTGAACATAAATAGTATTCTTTAAAAACAATTATTGTACATGAATATAAATAGTAATCTAATATAGGTATAAATTGATGGGAAAAAGCTAAACAATATTCACTACAAGAAATCAGGGATTTTCTCACAAAAAATTCTCATAGAAAAAAAGTAGCAAGAAATTTTTTGCCAAATTTCTCACAAAAATTGTCATTGTGCACAATATTTATACTATTCTCATGATAAATTCTTACAATTAAATTTCCATGAGAATAGTCTGAGAAAATTTAGAGAGAAATACTATGATAAAAGTGCTATAGTATGACAAGAATATATTCTTATAGAATTTTTTTGTAAGAAACAAAGATAAAAAAGTATTTATAGTTCTGTCAAAAAATTTTCATGAGAAAAATAGAGAGAAATTTGTAATCATTTATCATAATAAAATACCATGAGAATACCGTGAATATTCTCATTGTATTTTACCTTAAAAACAAAGAAATATTCACTTCTCATGATTTATCACCATGAGAAAAAAAATCACAAAGGTTTTTAAAACTCTCATGATATTTCTCGGTGAGAACTACTGTGAGAATTTAAGAAAAAATTATCCAAATTTTAGAAGGAAAATGAAATTTATTTGCATGATTTTTTTTCTTACCAATAAAAAGAATTGCCAAAATTTTTTGTTCTCATGGAAAAGTACTGTGAGGGAAAAAAAGTAATATGCTTTTTGTTTTTTCACAATTTTATTCCATAAGAAAATAGAAAATAGACTAGGAAATTTTTAAATTTTCTCACAGAATTATTCCATAAGAAAAGACCAAAAGAAAGTTCTAATTCTCATGGAAGAGTACCATGAGAAACAAAAACATTTAATTTTTTTTTTTATTTTCTCATAGTTTTACTCTATGAGAAAAGAGGAAAACAAAATAAAAAAAAATATTTTTAACCTTCTCATGGAATTTTTTTATGAGAAAATTTTACAAGAAAGTTTTAATGACATAAGGATTTTTGTAGAACCCAAAATTCAGTGTGTTCTTCATTTTTTTCTTAGGTTTTCTCTATTCACAGTGTTTGTGCCTAGTTTTCCTCAAGTGGATCTTGCACTTTAGCCATCGTCCAAGTGCTGTGCCATAACCAATGATGTCTAACCATTCACCATAGCCCCTTCTTTCATTTGTCACAAGTTCCTTCATCGTGTACACTACCATATTCGTAAAGGTGAGCTCTCCTTCATCCCCTCCATCTTTTTAACACTTTCCTTCAATCTCATGATTTCATCTTTTCCATTATGATTTCATCCTTCTGGTCATTCTCCCTCTGATCTACTAATAAACCTGTTAGTATCTTGGCTATTAATTATTCATATGCTTCACCAATTCCCTTAATTTTTAGTACTCATAACAAGAAAACATAAAGATGATGGCTTTTAATTTGAAGTAAATAATAGAGTTTCTATACAAAATCCTTAATTTGTAAAATTCATAAGAAAATCCTAATTTATTTGACTTTATTTTGTTCATCTTAATGTGAGTTCTATCAGAAAATGCCAAAACGAATGAAAGCAAGAGTACCAAATATTATAGATGATGGAAAATGTGCAATGAGCTATTATTTGGGTTTTCTTGCTAAGGTTAAAGGTCATGGGTTGACATGGTGGCTCTTGTCTATGACTTTTAATTAATGTATTAATAACATATCATAAAATTTATAGGTTGAAGATAGTCTGTATATTTTTAATATTATGCATATAAATATGATTTGGTTTATTTATTTCTTATGAATTTAGTTATTTTTAAAATTCTCATAAATGTATTTAATTATTTTTTATGAATTATGAGACTAAAATGAAGCAAATATCAATTTATTACTCTTAAGGTTTTATTATTTACTTTAATACTTGAAATGATAATTTTGTTTTATTTTATTTGTAAAAAAATATTAAAATGATAGCATATAATTTTTTGGTGATTAAATATTTTATGGAACTAAAACAAAATTATACTTGTTACAGTAATACCTAAAAAAAATTGATATTGATAAGATTTTTCAAGAATTAAAATAGAATTTATCTATTAATTTTTTTTAAAAAAATTTATTTTATATTTTTAGAATTTAATTAATAAAATAATAAAGTTTGCAATAACTATATTGAATGAATCATTACTCGATAATGATTCAATGATTCATGACTTATACATAGTAAAAAAAGAAGCAGGATAGCCTAGACAACCAACGTTTAAAAGACAAGTAAGTTATACCTCTTTACTACAAAGTATGCAAAAAATAATTACAAGGACATTAGGTGCAACATTATATTTGTTGTGAGTGTTTAGGAAATTAAAAATATTTTTACTTTTTTATTTCTTTAAATTAATAGTTTATATTATAAACATTATTGAAATTATAAATATTGTAGACTTAATTTACATGATGAGCTTGTCTTTAACATTAGACTTTATCCTAAAAAATAAATATCAATTATGAATAATTGTAATTGGATGACTATATTCTTGCTAGCATCTTTTTAAATCATCTCATATATTGGGTTTGACCTTAATTTCCTAAAATAAGACAAACTTCTACCTATGCATAATGAAAAATTTTTTTGGGTATACTAAAATTGCCACAAAAGAGACCATTTAAACCTACGAAAATTACTGAACATTTCTTTAGCTATATCTATCATATATTACTAAAGATATATCAATCAATTCTAAAAGTATAACGAAAATTCCAATTACCCATAATTTTTCCATTTTAATGATTTTGTTTATTTCATGATAGACTTTACTTTTATGGAGTTAGAAAGAGATCTCACTAATGATATTGTGGATGATTTGGCCAAAAAATAAAAAAGTTTAAATAATAAGAAAAATCTAAAATTATGTGGGTTTAAACCTATATCTTATGTATGTGTATATGATTGTGGTTGATGAAGTTAAAAAGTTTACTCTCTAATTATATTGTGGATGATTTGGTTTAAAAAAATGTTTGAGTAATATATTGTGTCATATTTATTACTCATGAAAAAATCTAAAATTGTTTTGGTTTAAACCCATATATTATGTATGTGTACATAGTTATGTTAATGGTGGAAACATTTGATGAACAAATTAACAAAAATAAGAAGTTGGACCATGCCATTATATGATACAAAATTATGAAGTTAGCATGTCAGTTTAATTAGGGCTACTGAAGAAATAAGTCAATGTGAATTAGAAAATGGTTGGCAAGAAGCAAAAGTATGGAGTATGGAAAAGGAATTCCTTCTTTAAAATGGCCTATTCATCTCTAAAAATATATGCTTAAAGAAGTTTTTTGGAATCCAAAAATCCTAGCCAAAGGACTTCAATAAAAATGTGACAATTCTAAACCTCAAATCAACACTTTTTATAAAAGACTAACTTTTAAATTGGCTTATATCTCAAGTTTCACATACCCAAATTTTGCAATTTAATTCCATTTGATCCTAAAACACTTATACTAACTCTAGGTAAATTAAACCTGCTCAAAGTGAAAAATCCTAAAAAACATTAAATGGTCATAGTGACCCTACCAACTCTCATTAATCCTCTCATTGCAACTATGTCTATCGCAAATGGGGAAATTTAATCCTACCGATTTCCAAATCCTTTACAATCATATGAGCTATTAAATCATGATTTATCACTTCAAATGTTTTAACATTAATCTATCCTTTTCAAAGCATGCTTAATAAATTTTCAATTCTTCCTAAATAACTCAAAATTGAAAAAAAATCCAAAATGGAGAAGATTTACTTACCAATTTAAAGCTTAATTCCTAACATTCCCCAAGCTACATTCAAGCTTCATATGACAAGTGTTTCTCCCTCTTTCACTTCTTATTCTTTGCCTAAAACACAAGAGAACAATCATAAAATTCCAACTTCCAATCCAATCAAAATTAAAGGTCAAATTAATAGAAAGATTACCTTGATAATCAAAATTTTTCTCCTTCCTTAAAATCCAATCAATCATGGAATGAGAAGCTATTCAATGCAATTCCAAGTGTCATAATTTTTCATGAATCTCCAATAGGATTATTCAAACTTGTGAAGTTATTTGCTATTTTGTTTCATTTTTATATGTCGGCAAAAGTTAGGGTGGAAATGGTCTTTTGTGAGAAGGAAAACTACTTAGGAAGTATTTAATTGAGGTATTTGTTGTAAATTTTTAAGAAAATTAAGTCTGATGTATCTTCTTGAACATTGTCTTTGGATGTATAATAAAATATAGGGTAATCATTAAAGGATTATACAAGAGTTTTTTACAGGTGTAGAGGAGTTTATTTAGTTTGCAAGTCAATTAGATGTATTTAAACAAGAAGAGGGGTTTAAATGTTCTTACATAAAATGTAGATGTATGAGGTATTATAATCTAGATAAAGTCAGGATGTAATTATGTTTAAAAAAAAGTTTATAACTAATTATTATTATTGGCATAATCATAGAGAGGAATATCCACCATCGACTCCAATTACGATTGATCTTTGTATGGATTTTAATCCATATGATCAAATGGTTAAGAATATGGTTAAGGCATCACTTGAAAGATATAACATGCCTAAAGGCCCTAATATAAGTTTTGCAAAGTTTTATGACATGTTAAGAGTTACATAAGTTTCATTGTGGGATGGGTGTGAAAATCATATAATGTTATCAATGACTATGAAATTGTTAAGAATTAATCATATTATAACATTCCTACACATGTATTGATGAGATTATCACATTAATGATTGAGATCTTGCTTGCTAATCATTGAATATCTGGTAACTTCTACTAAACTAAAAAATTAGTTTCGAAACTTGGTTGTAGTTATCAAAAGATTGATTGTTGTAGTAAAAAATGTATGTTGTATTATGGTGATGTAGCCAATGGTAGAGAATCTCAATTTTGTGATAAAGCTAGATTTAAGGAGGTAAGAGTAGAAAAATAGAGGTTTAGAGAGGTCTCCAATAAATAAATGTGGTATTTACCAACTATTCCAAGACTTCAGAGATTGTTTGCTTCTAATACCTTAATTAAGCATATAAGATGTTATCATAAAAACCATTGTGATGAAGGTGTCTTATTGCATCTATTATATAGGAATGCTTAGAAGCATTTTGGCCAAACTTATCTAGAATTTGCATCAGAGTTAAGGGATGTTAGGTTGGATCTTTAGGTTAATAGTTTTATTCCATTTAGTTTGAGTTCCGAGCCATATTCTTGTTAACTTGTAATTATTGCTTCATATAATATTCCACTCGACATGTGAATTCAATAAGGGTATATGTTTTTAACAATAATAATACTAGGATCCAAAAAGGAAGATTAATATGTCCTTACAACCTCTAATTTATAATTTGAAGTTGCTTTAGGAAGAGTGTGTGCAAACATATGACATCTTTATGAAACAAAATTTCAAGTTAAGAGTTGCCCTTATATGGACTATCAATGAATTTTTAGCTTACAACATGTTAAGTGGTTAGTAGACTATAAGGAGATTGGGTTATCCTATTTACATGGGTTGTTTAAAGGCATTCCAATTGAAATATGGAGGAAAAACTTTGTTATTTTGATTGCCATCATCAATTCTTGCCAATGAATCATCTGTTGCATCGTAATAAGCAAAAATTTCTAAAGAATACCCTAGAGACTTCATAACCATTACTGGGGCATTCAAAAGTGGAATTATATGAGTAAGTTAGGAGATTTCTTAAAATAATAGAATCTCTAAGCCTATCATTGAAGGGTTATGGTCAGAACCATAATCGGACTAAATGTAGTATTTTTCAAGACCTTTTTTATTAGCATGACTTGTTGAATCCGCATAGTATAGATGTAATGTATACAAAAGGAAATGCTTTCTAAAATGTGTTTAATATAGTGATGGGTGTGAATGGTGAGACAAAAATATAATGTAAAAGTGAGGTTAGATTTAACTGTAAACTACAAACAATCTACTTTACATATAGAGGATAAAGACAATGGTAAAATGGTAAAGCTTAAGGTAACATATGTATTTAATATGGAGCAAAATAGAATGATATATGAATGGGTTAAAACTCTGAAGCTTTTAAATGGTTATTCATCCAACTTGGGATGTTATGTTGATGTGAAAAATTGCACTTTAATAAAAATAAAAAGTCATGATTGCCATATTTTCATGGAAAGGCTATTAGTAATTGTATATAATGGGTTACTAACCCAAATCTCTGATACCTTAACGGAGTTGAATAATTTCTTTTAAGATCTTTATACTCCTACTTTACAACTAAATAATCTTAATAGGATAGAGTAAAACATTCTTGTCATTTTATGTAAACTTGAGAAGATATTCCCTTCTAGTTTTTTTTGATGTTATAGAACACTTACTTATTCACTTGACGTATAAAATAATAGTGGGTGGACCTATATAATATAAGTGGATGTATCCATTTGAGAGATTTTTATATATATTAAAGAGAAAGGTTAAAAATAAGGTCCATGTTAAAGATCTATTTGGGAAGTGTATACACATGAAAAAATTATAACTTTATGCTTTTATTATTTTAAGTTATATATTCACTCAAGAACTAGGAGAGCTCCTTAAAATAATGATGGTAGGGAGTGCAATGATCATCCTCCCATCTGTATCTTCAACTATCTTAGCCAACTTTATGGAAGAGCTACTGGTAACACTCATTATCTTACTAATAATAAAGCTAATGTTATAACATTGTATATGCATCTAAATTGTCCAGAGGTTAAACTTTTCCCCAAGTAAGATTCTTTTTCAATTTGATTAAATATATAATTATCTTTTCAAATGTAATATTTTAACTAATCGAGGTTAATCCCTTCATGATATAATACAGTTTGTATGTTAAGGCATTACTTTCCATGAACTTTACCCTATCTAAAGAGGCAATTGATAAGCATATTTCATTTCATGAATGATTCAAAACTTATATAAGTTCATCTGAATTTCATAAAGGGAGACTATAAATTCATGAAACTAAGTTTCTTATATTATTTTTTCAATAATGATATTAGTTTTTTCATTGGGTTTTGAACTCTTTAAATGGAATACAGGATGCTTTGTTAGTTTCTTTGTTTTAGGGTCCTTTATGGCTTGTGCATACATGGGATCAATGATATACTAATGATTATAAGTTTTCACACAGCTTCTTGGGGAAAAAGAAGGAAGACAAATAATAGTGGATTATGTGTAAAAAGACAAACAATAGTGGAGTATGTAACAAAAGGCAATATGTTATGTCATGGTGTGTTGAAGGAGATTATACAGTTAAACTTTACTAGCCTACCAGTTAAATGGTTCATAGTCTTTAATAATGATTGGTATGATCTTACTAATAAGGGGATTTGACTTTACCCTAAATATAGTATTGTGGAGGTCAAGGCTAAAAGAACAAATAAGGGCAATGATCCTTTTATCTTTGCCAAACAAGCTGATCAAGTGTATTTTATACCATATCCAAAATCGGTACCTACCAAAAAAGGTTGGCTTGTTGTGATTAGAATTAAAGCAATAAATAAGATTGATACTCTTAATGATAATAATCTAGATGCACCATTCTAAGATGAGCACAACAGTTCACCTCAATTGATTGATACCAATATTAGTGAACAAGATCTAAGAGATAACATAGGTCAGAGCGAAGAAGTGGACGATGTACATATTAGCTCTTTTATTGA
Source organism: Erythrophleum fordii (assembly GCA_032878935.1). Classification (NCBI taxonomy): domain Eukaryota; kingdom Viridiplantae; phylum Streptophyta; class Magnoliopsida; order Fabales; family Fabaceae; genus Erythrophleum; species Erythrophleum fordii. The sequence goes on from JAVQMF010000028.1 coordinate 6,622,135, forward strand.
TGAAATGGAAGAAGAAAGTAATGAAGTATTAGATGAGAAACTATTAGATGGTCACTCCTCTAATATTAAAGAAGATCCTCTTAGTAATTATTATTTAGCAAGTAATTGGTAAATTTCAATAAAAACTTGTTACTATTACTTAACAATTTATTTAACTTACACGAATTATTTACTCATGCCTACTTTTAAAATGTTTTTTCATTTTCCCTTTTAGATGTTAGATGGAGGATGCAACAAAGGTGAAGGATATTTTACAACCAAAAAAGGAAAAAGGAAGTTTGTGTGGCATTTTAAGCCAATTTAAATATTATTAGCTATTATGTAGTCATCACTTTCACAATTATCTCCACATGCAGGAACCTCTCTTGGATCTTGCATCATCTTCTTTTCCGTCAATACATTCAAACACTACATAACTCTTTAACTTTTATTGGTTCAGAGGGACCTTCTACACATATTCTGAGCATAGATGAGGTTTAGTCATCTTCTCATCCCATTAGATAGAAGCCAAGGGTGAGATTGAGTGATAGATGATTGGTTATTAGATCTCATGGTGTTAAGAAGTAAGAATCCTTTAAACACATTGCCTTTTTTGTATTATAATTATTACTTTATTCATACTTTTGCTGCATAACTCTCTTTATTTTGCAAGTTCTATGTACATGTTCCATTAATCACCATATTGTCTCAAATCATCCATAGCAAATTTGAGCATAGGTGGCTAGCATTTACTAAAGTCTTTGATATTGTGAAGAACTTATGGTTTACAAAGTTTAAGGTGAGCTAATTCTACTATTCTTCAGGTGCTATAATAAGCATAGTTAATGTGTTTCTATTATTCTTTAGTAATGCAAAAAATGTGTAATTGGGATCCATGTACTGAGTAGTGAATTTGCAAGATATGGAGGATGGAATGTAACACTATCATGCTTGCATCCTTTAGAGACAATTGCATTAAAAAAACCAAAGGTGACTAGTTAACTGCAACAGCCTGAGATGAGCTAGATGATTATTTGCAAAGTAATGAGTTTAAGGCCAGGTCTACATGTAATAAGACAAATAGGGTTACATATACTAAAAGATGCCCATATAGAGGTGGGCATGTGCCATTCTTAGAGCATAAAAGAAGGACGATAAACATTCTTTGAATGTGTTAGTTTTATTGGATTTTATATTGTTTTAGTTAATGTAATTCTAATGTATTTCACTTAAGTGTTGTAGGAAGTGGAGTTAAGTAGAGAGGTTTAGATCCCTGAGGTATTAAAAAAGATCTAACACAATGAGAAAAAAGGAGGTTAGATTGGTAAAAAGCCTCTGACACTTAGATAAATCACTTAGCTAGTTTATAAATAAGATTGTTACTATATGATGAATATATAGCTAATTTGTTTTTGTATTTAATATTTTTCTATTCTTGTCTGTTACAGAGCCAATATAAGCAGATGAAGTAGACTCAAGAGTCAGGATCGGATGACACAGATTCTTCTATATGGCTCAAGGTTGTCGACAAAAAGAACAAAAGAAGTTGTGTATATGGGTTTAGGTCAAAGACTGGTCTCTTTAGTTTTGATGGCACACAACACTTTGGATATAGCTTTGGTGAGCTTTCAGAGATATGAATACACTTAAAGGTCCTATTTGAGAAGAAATTAAAAGTAAAGCTCTCAAAACAAACCCAAATTTATATGGCAAGTCTTGCTAAGATGCAGAAGGCCCACAAGGATAAGATGGAAGCCTTCATGAAATAGATTATGTCTTATATGAGTATAGGCACTAAGAGAGGTGACATTTCCTAACCTCAACCTACTCATGATGACAGTGATGATAATGATGATGGTGAAAATGATAAGTATGGGGATAAGGATAATGAAGAGTGATTTTAGGACTATTATGTATATGACATTATTATGGATTTATAACTTTATGATTTTGAGCACATATTTGTCTTAGCTTTAATATACTTTATAATATTTTTAACACATAATTACTAAATTGTGCCTTTGTTATTAGTTGGTTGAATTTGAATATTGTGATTCTTGACTGTTTAAACAAATGCAATACTGATGACAGAAATTTGCAATCTTCTCACAATTTTTTTTTGTGAGAAAGCTAAAAATACAAATTTTTGTTAACTTTCTTGCATTATTATACTGTGAGAAAACTAATTCTCATAGCAAAATTTCTTGAGAAATTTGGAAAAATTGGCCAACATTCTTAAATCAATCCATTATTCTCACCAAAAGATTCCATAACAAGCCAAAAAATTTTAATTTTATGTTTCTTCACAGAATTTTACTATGAGAAATATGCAAGTTGATTCTCATAGTATATGATGTGAGAAATCATTAAAAAAAAAATTTATAGTTTCTCATAGACTTATACTTTAAGAACCAAGGCAAGAATTTCTCATGGTAAAAGTCGGTGAGAAACGACTTTCACAATAAAATTAGCATGGTCCATTACCATGACAGTCCCAAAACTCTCATCACAGGATTTTCTAGCAAGAAAATATATAAGAAAACCACAAAAATTTTACAACTTTTGAACAACTTGTTCTCATGGATTTTTCTTACGAAAAAATTTTGCGAAAAGATTTTTTTATTGAAACTTTCCATGAGAATTTTAAATTCTTATGACTGTTTTTTTCACGACTTAAAATATGTGAGAATTTCAATAATAATAACTTTTCTCATGGAATTTTTTGGGTGTTTCTCATGATAAAAATTCTGCGAGAAAACACTTATTTTCTTGTAGTGATTCATGCACTATTAAGTTTGTAAAAGAAATTAAAAAAAAGGAGTAAATAGAAATTGATAATATGAGACTAATGAACATGTAGTTTGTATCGTGTAGAATCTATAGATTGCAGCCCATGTTTGGAAAATTAGACCGGATCAGTCGGTTCAACCGGGAGCCGGTCCTTGGTCCGGTTCAGTTGAGTTGGAAAACCGGTCAAGAATCGGTCAAACCGGTCAAAAACCGGTGAAAATCGATAAAAAATCGGTCAAAAAAATTGGTCAAACCGGTTTGAAACAATTTTTTTTTTAATTTTTTTATATAACAGAATAATTCATTTTAAATAATTTTGACAAATTAAAAATAGAAGGTAATAAAAAAGATGAGGGGGTTGAAATATGATTTTTTTTAAAAAAAAAGAGAATATAAGAGAAATAAAATATGTATAATTAATTATTTTTTATACTTACTTTTTATTATGTTCAATTTCCTAATAATATTGCTCTCAAATATCAAGATACTTAGCTAAAATTATTATTTATTATTTTATTTTTTAATAATAAGTAGAATCTTAATATAATTTAGAAATTTTAAAAATTTAATATTAAATATTCTTAATTTTTAATCATAGATAATTTTTATTTTAAACTAAACATTAATTTTTATAATATCTTAAGAAATGTTAAATTAGTAATCAAATATTTAAAATTTACTAATATTTATTTGTTATATTAAAATTTTAATACATAAAATTTTTTTAAATAATATATTTAATTATCACTGGTTCGACCACGGTTCGACCATGGTTCAACCAATGAACCGTGAACCAGTACCTCCACCGATTCAACGATCGGTCCGATTTTAAAAACATTGATTGCAGCACATATAGATATTGAAAAGTTAAGGTTGCGGGTTATATTCTATTGTAAACTAATATTAGACAAATCATTGAGTTAAAGTATCTTGAGTACAGGAGACAGAGAAAGTTAATGCATGAGTTAGAGGTGTAATAGTTAAAGAAATGTAATAGGTGCATGGTATCTAATTCCAATATGTAAATGTACGTTGAACTATGAAATTTAAAGGAAAAAAATTAGTAACTTAGCATGAGATATTAATAGGCTAGTTTAATTGAATAGATACGAGAAAAAAAAATACCCAAAAGAACTGGTTTTTTTAACCAATAAATTGATTCCTCTAATCCCAACCAAGCATGTCAATCAAAGAATTAAAATACATGTTTCATGTATTTGGCTGAGCGGTGCCTTCCACATGGCTATGTTTGGTCCATCAACAAATAATAATATTTTAATGGCAAATTAAATTATCGCGGGCATCGTAGTCGTGGGACTCATGCTTCTAAAGAAAGGCTAGTTATGACAAACTGCAAAATAATCCCAATTCCCAAAAGCAATAGATAGTGAGTTCAAAAGTTTTATTTATAGAACGGCATAGTTTCGTTGACCCATAAATTGGTTTAAGAATATTTTTTATATACAACAAAAAGAAAGCTTTATACAATACATTCAAAATCGACCAAAAAACAATAATTAAGAAAAATGTATTTTAAGCGGCGAAAAAAGATAAATAATTTTTTTATAGTCTCATTTTCTTTTGTCATACTATTAAATATCTTGCTACAGAAGGACTTGGGTATTCTCTATGTGATAACAGTGGCGAATTTCAAACACCTGATTTTACTTTTAGCCACTGCTTGTCCTGTTTATCTTCTCACAAAATTAATGCTGCGAAACAATCAACAACTTAACATAAATCACTTATCAAAACTACACTGTTCTTTTTTTTTTTTCCCCTTATATTCTTAAAAATGATTGTTCTTTAAAAATTTTAGGTGGTAAGAGGGAACTGTGCCATCATTCTCTCAATGTCAATCTAAAACTTTTGTTTTCTTGGAAGTTTCTATTCAAATTCAATGGAATGACAAAGAATTTTATAATGGTTCTAGTGCCAATTAATTCAATAACAAATTTGATGTAAATATACAAGGATATGAGTTATAAAGATAATTAAAATTTCACTTCACTTTTGCTTTCTTTTATTTTCCTCAATCCAAATATGTGGCAAACAAGAAAGTTGTTTCTTACTTATTTACCCTTGTATTTAATAGGAAGACTTAACAAAAAGGGAAAAAAAGAAGAAGGAACATTCCAATCGATTTAACTGACACTGTCACACAATCTTAAAATATACAAATAATTTGGCCTCAAGCCCATTTGGCTAGAAGAGACATTAAACCAGCACCTAGAAGTAGAGAAATATTTGCTCCTACTTGAAGAATCCTTCAAAGTAGTTGGCAGCAATTTGCATCTATACTTTACAAATAATCAAATCATATCCATTTGCACAACAAAGTTTTGTAGATGATAGATAGGGTCAATCTTTCCATCATATAGTTTTATTGAAATTGGTTTCTACCTAATCAAAGGATGTACTCTCTAGACATTATCTGTGAATAAGGAGTTGTTGAATCCTAGGAAACATCTCCAAAAATAGTCAACATTCAATTAATGTATTCCTACTCCTTTGATGTCAAAAAGCTTATGGCTTTATGTTTCTCTCTTTGTGCTTGTTGCTCTTATCTCATCCTTCTAAGTTTACATAGAACTTCATTATCCTTTTTAGTACATTCTTTGACTTCACTAATTGCTTAAGGATCATTACCTCATCGAGGGTTTTCTAATCATGGTGTCCTTAAGATGAGCTTTACCTTGTCGTGAGTTTCTAGTTCAACTAACCTTGTGACATGTCTTACCTTAACAAAGGTTTGGTAATCTTCTATTTGGATCTTTAAGCATTCTCTCAAGCTTCTTTAGGGTTCCATCTCTTGTGGGAGGCTTTATGCCCTCTCTTATGGGAGTAATTATGTGCACAGTCACCTTTCTCTTAGGGCTTATAGTTGGCGTTGTCCTTTTTAAAAGGAATGTAATCTTTTTCAGAAAGCACTTTGTATACCTTTCTCTTTCCCTTAGCTCAAGGGTTACTGACTTAAGAGTGTTGGTTTGTTGCATGGGTAGTGTCATCATTATGAGTTGCACAATCTCTTCAAATCTGTGTGACCTCATTTTAAGCAAATTGTACTTATATGACTACCAACATTTTTTCCATTGCTTTCATTTATTGTTGTTTCTTGTATAGTCTACAAAGTAGTCTAGGATTTTTTACTTACGAGTTAGTGGAGGTACCTACCATTATTTTAAATTGTGCTCCGCATCATGTCATGCAGCTACAATATTGCTATTGCAGCATAGGCTGCATTTGAATCGATTAACCTCAACACCTACAATCCTTCCTGTATTACCCGCATCACTCACAACTGCAATGTAACCGCAATCGCAATCGTAATTTAAAACCATGGCACCTACCATATTAAAACTAAAGGTGTTACTCATCATCGCTATGTCGAAGGTGTTACCCAACAATAGCTTGGCAATGTTACATTTTCTTGTAAGGTCAACGATGTAATCATTCTATGCCAGAGCAATGACATTGCCTACTAGTCCTATTCTAGTTAAGATTGATAGATTTACTTAACCTTAAGTGTTTGGATGATTTTGGACATTGTGGTTGTCATTTTGACTATGTTATGATAAAAAGATAGCTTAACGATGGTCCTTAGTATGTATTTCGCTTGGAACCCTATTGTTCTAGTCATTGTTTTGGTTATTGAAGCAATTTTTCCTTGTTTGTGCCATGGATTTTAAAGAACCAATAAATCTAGGTTTGGGTTCCAACCTTAACTAGCATGCCAAATGTTAGTATTTGTGGTAGTAGCTAGAGAGAAAGAAGGAGCTTAACCTAATCAAATTGTAATATAGATCTTAAAATGAGTATGGTTTACAAGTTCTAATTGCCTCTATCAGCTAAGAGGAGAACAGAGTGGCCTAGAGCCACCAATATGCTATGATAATTTTAGTAAGGCAATGAATTCTTGGGATTTTGCCTATAAAGCTCTTTTTATGTCATCTTTTCTAAAATAGGTCTTATTTTCCCTTTATAGCTAAAGATCTATACCATCTATTGTTAGACTTCTTAGAGTTAATGGGATTACCTTAGTTATGTGGACCATGGTAATATGTTCTAGATCACTTTAGGCCTATGAGAATATTAGACTTATAAGATTCATATAACAATATATATATATATATATATATTAATTGTTCATTCTTATTTTTTGTCAATACCTTTTGAATTAGTAGACATGTGAAGAAACTTCCTTTTTTATTTTAATTATTATGTTCTCCATAAAATAGAAAATTACATTAAAATGAAATAACATTGATAGGCATGGTATACAAGGAGTGTTCACCACAAAACTTAAGTTGCATCAAATAGCAAACAATATGAGTTAATTTTATTCTCTTATCTACTTTCATTCTTTTTGTTGGTATAAATTGCATATTCAAAATATTAATATGATGCATGATTGACTACATTAATAAAACTTAATAGCATACTGAAAGAAGTTTAAGATTAAAAACTTTTATAATATACGAATTAAATTATAAATTTTTAAAGCATAGAGATCAAATTAAAATTTGAGTGAAACTATAAAGATCAAAAGAATAATTCAAACCAAAAAAATAATGAAGATAAATATGAGTCATAAGTCATTATTCATAAGAAAAAAAAAAGAAAAGGCAAGTGAAGCCAGCAAGTAATGACTTGTTGACTTTATACGTTGACTTGACTGAGGGTTGCATTCACTTAGATCAGAGATTTCTCAAAATTTTTTATAGCAATCAACTTATATTTGTTTGGAAATGTATTGTATAATGCTCAAAGAGGAATAGCACATCATGTTACTCTTCTTAAAGTAGATATGGATTGCTTAGATTTCAAATCCATTTTTTAAAAAAAAATTTCATTCGAGATCTAATGTAAATCATCTAGGTTTAGATTATCTTCATCTTGCATTTTGCTTTTTTCAAAGAAAAATAAGGATTTGAAACTTTGACCATTCAAATCAAATTTAGACAGCTCAAATCTATTTCAAGAGGATTAGCACTTCCATTTCAATACTGATTATGGGCATTTCAATTACATAAAAATATCTGGATGAAAAAGTGCATATGTTAGTCTTTGTCATTGATTAGTCTTCCAAGAAAGAAGATGCAATGCAATAGAATCATGAAGGTTTCTTCTTGTGACCCAACAAAAAGAAAATTTGCACATTTTTAGAACATTTCCCTCTAGATGCACATGATGTTATCCCTTACTTAGTACATTTCACTAATGATAGCTAACAAAATGAGTTCATGTGTTTGTCTATGTACTAGCTTTCGATAATCTTGTGAGATCCCATCTTATGCTTATATTTTACTTAAAAACATTTTTTCTAATTTGTGCCAAGCATCAAAACCAGAAAAAGATGAACCCCATCATGTGAAAATGGCTGCTTCATTCATATTCATATAGGCTTATTCCAATCATCTTTGTAATTTTGGCAAAAAAAGAAGTCATCTTTGTAATCGTAAGTAATTTATTTAAATTTTATTAAATTTCCTTTTCCTCTTTTCTAATTGATGAGAATAAAGTTATGGGGTGAATTAAGATTTTGCATTTCATAAGATCTAGGACCTTTGTCTTTATCATCTCTATCTTATTGGTAAAACTTTAAAGCTGCAAGAATGAAACACTTTCAATATAGGAAACATTTAAGCTTAGAGATGGCCATATTTTGTCATGTCCCTTATTGTTTCATCAACCAATTGTCACCAATAAGGAGAACCTATATAAGAGTGATGCTAAAGAAATTTTCCTCAAGTGGCCTCAGAAAGATTCTTTACACTCTAAGTAAGTACATATTATATGCTAATTCCATATATACACTTGAGAAATTCTTAGCAAAAAGTGTATTTAAGAATTTCTCCTTTTAGGCATGCAATGTAATGTAATAGTTGCAAATAGTTCCTTTTGATCCAACAAAAAGTAACCAATTCCCTTAAACTAAATGAATGTACATTTTCACATTACAAGTTCTTAAGCAGGGCAATATTTATATCATCTAAAGATCTAAAGGATTAAAATGAGGCCTTTATGACCCTTTGTGACTTTGCATTATAACTTAAGTACTTGATATAGATGTTACCCTACCAAGAACTTTCAATATTAAAATATTCCATCAGTTTTGTAAAAGAATACTATGGTTAAGTAAGTTATGGGTTGTTAGTTTGTCATATAATATGCTATCTATGTATTATGTAAATATATTGAAACATTGTGTATAGTAATCTTATCTAATGATCACTATTTCCCTAACATAATCTTCTCTATTCTCTCTTCTCTTTGTTCTTCATTTTCTCTTTCATCTTCACTTTAAATTAGTTGATGGTATTAGAGCACACTATTACTATAAGGAATGTATTTGAAACGACAAGCAAGCCTAGTAATTTATCTATAAGCTAGAACAAATTCACACTACAAAGCTTTGGAAATCCAATATCAATGAATTTAGATGATTTAAATTTTTTGATTTGGAAATAACAAGCCTTGTTAATAATAAAAGGCTACAAGCTACAAAAGTATATGTTGGGGAAGCATGGCTTACCTCAAAGATTTAAGTCAATAGTAGATAAAGTAATTAGGAATTTGAGCAAGGAGTTCTTGAATAGGGGAATAATAGGACCAGTTGATTATGTCGTGGCTCCCATCTTCGATGATTGATGGAATGCAATCAAGAATGGTAGGATATGAACATTCATATTAGATCTAGGACAATCTTAAAGCATTTTTGTGTCTCAAACTCAAGCAAAAATAAAGCAATTTAAGAACTAGTTGAAAAACCTTAAGAAAAAAGGAATGTCAATTTATGATTACTTACTGAAAGTAAAAAAACTTGTGGATTCACTTGTTTCAATTAGAGAATTGATGTTAGCATTTGCATATATAAAGGCAATCTTTGAAGGATTACCTCATGGATATGAAGCTTTCATTACTTTTGTTTTTTCAATATTAGACCTATATACAGTGACTAAAATGGAGGCTCTTTTAATAGCTAAGGAAGAAAGAATCGAAAAGCATAAGAAGTCACTTAAAGTTGTAGTGACAATTAACCCTTAGGCTAATCAAGCTAATGCATAACAAAACAAAGATAAAAGATATAATCAAAAGAATAACAATTTTGCAGCTAACAACATCCAAAATCAATACAATCAAATAAATACTTATAACTTTAGAGGTAGAGGCAGACACTCTTGGAACAATGTAAATACTCAAGGTAATGGTGGTAAACTTCAATGCCAAGTTTGCAACTAGTTTGGTCACATGGCTTGGGAATGCCATCATAGGTTTGATAAGTCATTTGTTAGCCCTTAAAGTACTCAAAATTAATAATAATCCTCAACACAAAGATCTAAGAGTGCGAACTCAATGATTGCCATGTATGCTACTCCAGAACTACCTTATAATGCAGCATGATATCTAGATTTAAAGGCATCTAACCATGTCACAACAAATGCAAATAATCTTATGACCAAGAATGAATAAATGGGACTATAATAACTTCACATTAGGAATGGTACAAGTTTAACCATTAGCAATGTAGGGCATTCTACACTTTTTTCACCATACACATCTCAAACACTTTCCTTAAATCATTTATTAAATGTAGTGCACATAACTAAGAATTTAGTTAGTGTGTCAAAGTTTACTCAAGACAATTGTGTCTAATTTGAGTTTCATACTAATAAGTGTCTTATTAAAGATTTTCAAACTCACTATATTCTTTTACAAGGTCATATTAAGGAAGGCCCTTACATGTTTGATAATATTAGCTCCTTGGTCATCCATCAAGTTTAGCTATTTAACTTGATAAATCAACCATTCTATATTTAACACCCACTTAAGTTAATTATGCAAAAGCTAGGAAATCTATTAATTTTTTCTTGTGGCATCTTAGATTAGGTCACCTAACCAATCTTGTTATAAACAAAGTATTAGCATTTTGTAACTTAAAAATAATTAATAAATATGATGTTTCTATTTGTAGTTCATATTGTTTAAGAAAGTCTCATAAACTCCCATTTTCTCTCTCTTTTACACAATATACATAACTTTTAGAATTGATATATTCTAATACTTGGGGTCCTTCTCCAATGTCTTCTGTAGGTGGTTTTTAATATTACATTCATTTCATATATGCCTTCTCTAAATTCAATTAGCTCTATCTTATTAAAACAAAATTTAATGTTATATATATGTTTTATGATTTTAAATATATGAATAAGTTATAATTAGGGCATAAAGTAAACGCCTTTTAAACATATAGGGGTATAGAATCAAAGGCTCTTGATCCTTTTCTTGAAGAAAATGGAATCATTCATAAGATAAGTTGCCTTATAGACATAAGCAAAATGGAAGTGTTAAAAGGAAACATAGGCATGTGACAGAAGTTAGTCTAACCTTACTAGCTCAAGCTTCTCTTCTTATGAAATTAGGATGATGCTTTCCTAACTATTCCATATTTGATAAATAGGTTACTAACACTAGTTTTACAGCATCAAACACCCATAGAAGTACTATACCATACAAAACCTTATTATACTTTCCTAAAGGCTTTTTGGTTGTGCTTGTTTTTCATAAACAATACTCGTAAGCTGGAATTCAAATCCACTATGTGCATTTTCCTTAGATATAGTCCAATTCATAAAGGATATAAAGGTCTCTCTCTTAGTGGTAAAGTTTATATTTCAAGACGTGTTACATTTGATGAGACCCTATTTCTTTACCCTTCTTTATTTTCTACATTTGGAAAAGTTATAGAACTTTATTCTTAATTCATACCACTACCTCCCTTAATTCCCTTAATATCTACCACTGAGTCACGAAATACATCACACTTTAATTTACTTTCAAATACCTTACTTGTGGATAATTCTAATACCTATTTACCTACATGTATTGATAATGGCTTTATACATTATGGTTTACTAAATAATTTTTAATTACCTACTCAAGATGGTGCAAAACTAGTTGACCCAAGTAAAGCATAATGTTGTTTCTATCCCTAACATAGTTCAAAAATATGGTTTAGGCCATCATATGGTAACTAGATCAAAAGGGAGGGCTGTTAAGGTTAAGGCCTATGCTACAATAGTTGAACTAACTTCAGTTTAAGATAGTTCTAACTCATCCTAAGTGGAAACAGGCTATGAGTGAAAATTTTCAAGTTTTATTAAGGAGCTCTATGTGGAATTTAATTCAATTACCTAAAGGCATAACTCCTATTAGGTGTAAATGGGTTTTTAAAGTAAAAAAAAAAAAAAAACACACACACACACACACATGATAGCATCAACAAATATAAGGAAAGACTTGTATCAAATGGCTTCCATCAAGTAGGTTATAACTATATGGAAACATTTAGTCTAGTAGTTAATCCTATCACCATTAGATAGTGCTTACTTTGGCCTTGTTAAAGGGATGGTCAATATCAAATGGCTTCCATCAACAAGTAGGTTATAACTACATGGAGACATTTAGTCTAGTAGTTAATCCTATCACCATCAGATAGTGCTTACTTTGGCCTTGTTAAAGGAATGGTCAATACACTAACTAGATGTTAATAATGCTTTTCTCAGTAGAACTCTTCATCGAGAAGTTTATGTGTCAACCACTGGTATTCGAATGTTCAAATAATTGCTTAGTGTGCATATTGCACAAGGCACTTTATAGACTTAAACAAGCTCTAAGATCTTGGTGTGAGAAATCAGCAACTACATATTGAAATTTAGGCTTTAATTAAGCCATATGTGATTCATCACTTTTTATTAAAAGCAATAAGAAGACACTACATTGGTGTTAATCTATGTTGATAATATTTTGATCACAAGGAATCATAAGTCCAACATAGTCAAGCTAATCTCATATATGAATAAAGCCTTTGCATTTAAAGATCTTGGTGAAGTGAACTATTTTATGGGAATATGGGTTAAGAAGACTAAAGATGGAGGGATATGCATCTGTCTCAATCAAAATATGTTAAAGACTTGTTAAATAAGGTGAAAATGCAAGATGAAAAGCCTCTAAAAACTCCCAAGGTGGTAGGAACAAAATTATTAGCATACGAAAGTGATGAAATGGATAATCTAAAGCTCTATAGATCAATTATTTGAGCTCTTCAACATGTGACCATTACTAGACTAGAATTATAGTTTGTCAGTTTATGCACAAGCCACTTGTTATTTATTGGGCAACAGTGAAACAAATCCTAAGGTATCCAAAATGGTATCCTAGACTATGGGATTCTTCTAAGAAAACCATATAGTCTTTGGGTAAGCTTATATAAAACCCATATTTTGAGGTGATTTAAAAACCTTATGGTTTGTAAAGGCTTATAAACCTTATGGATAAATCCCAAAGGAAAGCTTGGGGACTAATGTAGTCTTGGATTAGAGTTAAACTAGGACAAATTTTAAGTTTGCATTCTCTTTATTCCTACCCTCTTTATATTACAAGTTAAATGTATGCTAAGTATTGATTTTGTTTAATTTAGAGATAAGTATCTTCAAATTGTAGTTAATTATATGTGAATTCGAAGTTAACTCTAAATTATTATGTTATTTTTGATTGATTCCTACTTGATATAGTTATCTCTCATCCATCTGAAGTTAACTATTGTTTAAGGGATTACAAAATTATTCTAGTCCACTTGAAAACAAGATTGTGCATCAAGGTTAGTTATAGATTGTCAAGTGCTCTATTTTAAAGTTAGAAATTATGTTTATCTTACTTCAAGTTCTAACTTTAAGATTTCTTTGGTTGATATATTTGTTAGCTTGTTCAATTCTTTTCAAAAGAAATCTTAAAGACGAAGCGTTTGGTGAAGTTTTTGGAAAATAACTCAAATTTTTGCAAACACTTAATTCACCCTCTCACTCAAGTGCTAGTTGGTTTGTTTAACAACATAAATTGGTTTAAGATTAGTGTTCTTTTTATACAACTGAAAGAAAGCTTTATACAATACATTCAAAATTGATTAAAAACAATCATTACAAGAAAAACATTTTTCAAGTAGTGAAAAAAGAGAATTAGTTTTTTTTAAAAGTTTCATTTTCTTTTATCATACTGTTAATATCTTGCTATAGTGAGACTCAATATTTTCTATCCAATGGCAAATTTCCAAAGGTTGGTTATGTAACATTCACTTTCCAATTAGGAATTAATTAGTAATATTTAAGCCATTTAAAGTAAATTAAGTAATATTAAGAAACTAATTAGGAATGAATGCATGACCAAATAATTGAAATTTAGTGAGTTTTATATTTATAAAGCATAAAGAAAATTTTCTGAAAGTTTTTAAGATTTAACAAGAATTTTCAAGAATTTCCACGAATTATTTGGAATTAATTATAATTGGAAAATTAGATGAAATTATAAAATAAATACCTAGAAAGATAATTCTTTATGTCAAAAATGTCCTAAAAATATATAAAAAAATGTATTTAAGGAATAAAAATTTTAGGCAAAATTCTAGAGTTAAAAATATAAATACTAAAAGTTTAAGATTAAAAATGCAATTTCAACTAGGGACTAAATTACAATATTCCCTAAGGCCAAAATAGGACTTTCGTCAAAATAAAAATAAAGGAGTTAAGAGGAGATTTTTATGTGAAATTCACCATGACAACAATTAGAACAACCTTTATAACTAGACCTTCTGACAAATCAAAGCTTAAAATGAGAAAAATTAGGCCAAAGATTAGTTAATCATAAACATATCGTAGCATACTTCTTAAAAAAGTCATTAAACGGGAAAGAAAAGGCATGACGTGTGGCAACCCATTTGCCTTTATAAATCCCCTGCCCTTCTTTTTTTCCTTGGGATTAAACATAGAGAAAGAGAGATAGAGAGAGAGAGAGAGAGAGAGAGAGAACACAAAAACAAATGAAACAAAGGAAAAGAAAAACCAAAGAAAGAAAGAAGAAGAGAAGGAAAAAAGAGTTTAGATTTAAAAACATAAAGGTAAGACTCTCTTGTCTTACTAAGATCATCATCTTGCATGTTTTCTTTTTCATCTTCTTAGTTTTTCTTTTTAGAATATGTTACCTATCAATGGTGAAATTGTGAACTTGCTATGTATTGGTTGTATGATTCTTTAAGTGAGGTTCTGGCTAAGAATAAATGTTTTTAAGGTGCTTAACAACCTATAAAAGCTTTATCTCACCTCCCTCTTCATTAACTCCTATTTTCTCTCTCTAAAGGGTCTCTTTGGTGATGCTTTAAACTATCATTTCCAAGTTATATGTTGCCTTAAATGAGGTTCTTGATGAGAATAGATGCTTATGCTATGCTCAAAACATGTTAAAAGCCTCATTTTCCACACTCCCATCACTTTCTCTCTTTAAAATGATTTTCATGGCAAAAATGGCATATGATGTTTTGAATCCTTAAATCATGCTTTGATGGTTGTTTTATTCCCTTATAATACTTCTAAGATGTCTAAAATAACCTTTGGGGTTATTGAGATTAGTTGTGAAAAATTTATAAAATAAACAATAATTTTTGCAAAAGAACATATGACAAGGAAGCTTCAACCAAATAACCAATTATGAACCAACAGTCAACTGTTGGGTCCCTCACAAAAGCAACCACCTTATAAGAGAATAGTCAATTGCCTACCCGTACCCAATTGACTAGTGTGACCTTAGATAAAGCTGCCAATTTTGTATAACATCAATTACCTACTCTTTAGATATCAATCAATTGATGGGCCTTAGCTAGTCTACCGTTGCATCTAAGGCAATTGTTTAGTCTCAATGTTTTTATGAATCTCCAAAAATTTCTTCAAAATATGAACGGTAGAAATGATGTCATGTGATGTGCTTTGGTGGTCTCCATTGATTCTTTTGGAATCCTAAAAGTAATAAACACTAAGTCTTTGACATTAAGTCCTTATGTAAGATATATGTGACTAATTTCCATGCAAAAAAGACAAAATTTCATACTATTGCTATGCATGGATAACTATACACTCATAATTCCCTGAATCATGTACACAAAAGACAAAACTCTAAACAATTCCCATGGATAGAAGACCAATGTTGGAATGTCGATGACCATGATTTGACAACTTAATTAACTTGGAATTGTGACCATAGAATGACCTAATATGGACCAAGGACCTTAAAATATGGAAGACACTAAAAACATTAAAAGAGATGGTAATATGATAAGACAAGTTTTATTATAATCTATTGGACTATTCTTCTAGTTATTATTTGCATACTTCTTATGCATGCAAATTAATGAACTGTTTAAAGTGTTTGAGTCATGTATTTGACATGTGATCTTTGTGAACCTTTTAAGTATGAAATTCAATAAGTTTCTTATTCATATTAGGCTATAGAATTGGAATTTGCTTTGATATTTGATTGATATTGACAATATTCTATACTAGGATAAATTCCCTATGAGAGATTATCATTGATTGATTTCAAATAAGGTTATCTACTAGGACAAAAAGTCCCCATAAGGGATGGTCTGATATAGACATTATTATCTACTGGTATAAAAAGTTCCTATGAAGGATGGTCTAATGTAGACAGTATTCCTTGTCAAGATAAATTCCTTATAAGAGATTGTCATTATTGATATTAGACAAGATTCTTTGTTGGGACAAAAAGTATTTATGAAGGATAGTCTGATATGGATAATTTTCTTACTTGGATAAATTTCCTTTAGGAGATGATCATTGATTGATTTTATATAGGGTTATTTGCTAGAACAAAATGTTAGGGGATGATCTAATATAAATAATATTCTCTACTAGGATAAAACTCCTTATAGGAGATGATCTCTTATTGTTTATATTGTGGATCCATCTTAGGAAATGTCTTAGTATGTAATTATTATTCTCATGACTTATATACAAATTTGACATATGGCAAGCTAAGTATTTATGGTGAGATGTATGACTCTTATTATATTTTTTGATTTAGTTACCAATGTTAAATATGTAATATTAATGCTTAGGCTATATTATATATAGCTCATGAGTGGTACAATGACTCTACTAATGACTTATGTAGCTTGCCCATAGTTTGTGATCTTTTATATTGTTGCTATCAAATGATTTGATTAGCTTTTACTTATGTTATACCACTCAATATCTTCAATTTTATATTGAATATGCTGTTATGAGAATTTTAAAGATAGCTTGTAAGTACTATTTAACAAATTAGGAAAAAAAGTTAAGTAAAATGATCTTTCATTCCTAATTACAAAGTGATTTTAAAAACTTAAGTCTACATTTAGTGATATGGGACACTGGATGTAGCTCCTTTAAATATCTTCAAATTAACTCAATTGTATTTATGAGGCTGATGGAGTCATGTTTCCAAAAGATAAAATTATGATAATTGCCCAATATATTGAATTGTAAGATGTTCTAATTAATCATTATGAGATGTTAATGATAGCTAATATGCATGACTTGTTTATTATGATATGATTATTAGCTGACTTATGTTGACTTGTTAACATTCAAGTTATATATATGATGTTGGTTTTCTAGTAAGACAAGAGAAATGAAATGAAAAATGTTTTTGCACACATAGCGATTGAATTATTATCCATTTTCAAACTTATTATTATCTTATTAAAAATTTTTATAATTTCCACATGTGTGGTAATGTGTTTAGATAATAAGAATATCGATAGCTATGCACATTGTGGAGGTAGAGCGGATGTACTTGTTTAGGTCACTCATAGGTGCAAGTATGAGTAATTATTGAGATGAAGACCTCAAAGTTACTAAGAAGACTCAATCGATACCTCCAAGTACTAACGTGTCATATCTGAAAAGTTATGCCTTTATGTAGTCATCATCAAGCTCTTTTGATTATTTTATTATTGTTGCATAATCTGACATAATTACTATTTTGTATAGTTTAGAGTTATGAAGCCAATTACTCTTGTGATGTTTATATATGTTGGCTTATATCTAGTTTGACTTATAAAGGACCTTCTTTTAGTTGTTGTATGTATATACATATTTGTCCAATAATCTACCATTAGACGGATGCAATGGCAAGTCTTATATGAGGCTTGTGCACTTTTATTGATAAGTTGGAATAAATATTATGAAAAGTTTAAAAATTTTAGTCATGTTGGTTGTGTAATTGCCTTATTTAGACATTGTTTCTTTAGCTTCTACAAGTTAAAATGATAAATTTAAGCGATAAATAGACTAAATAATTATGGGGGAGTCACAGGTTATCTATATGATAATTACCCTGCTTATCTTCTCACTAATTTAGTGCTATGAAATAATAATCAACTTAAACATAAATCACTCATCAGAACTATATTTGTTCTCCTTTCTTTTTTCCCTATATGCTTAGAAATGATTTTTTTTTAAATAAATTTTAAGAGATAAGAGGGAACTATGCCATCATTATCTCGATATCAATCTAAAATTTTTTGATTTGTTGGAAGTTTCTAATAAGATTCAATGGAATGACATTGAATTGTATAGTGGCTCTGGTGCCAATTAATTCAATGATAAATTTGATGTAAACATACAAATATATGAGCTATAAAGACAAATTACGATTTTATCAAAATTTCATTTTACTTTTCTTTTCTTTTCTTTTTCTCATGCTGCAAACAAAAATAGTTTTCTCCTACTTATTTAGCCTTGTATTGAATACAAAGACTTCAAAAAAAAAAAAAGGGGGCAACATTCCAATCGATTTGACTAACACAACCACACAATCTTAAAATATACAAATAATTAAGCCCCAACCCCATTTGGCTAGAAGAGACATTAAACCAGCACCTAAAAGTAGAGAAAAATTTGCCCCCATTTGAAGACTAATACCATTTGAGGATGAATACTGTTTTGCATCCACTCATTTATCTGTCCTCTTGTTTAAATTAGGTCTTATTTTCCCTTCATAGCTAAAGATTTATGCCACCTATTATTAGATTCTTTATGGCTAGTGGGATTACTCTAGTACCGTGGATCTTGACAATATAAACTAAATTACTCTGGGCCAATGAGAATACTGTACATGTAAAACTCCCATAACAATATATATATATATATATATATTATATTTTTTTTATTGGTCATTCATTATTTTGTCTCAATGCTTTTGAATTAGTGGACATGTGAAGAAACTTTTTTTTAAAATTATTTCTCTACCAAATAGAAAAGTACGTTAAAATAAAGCAACATTAATTGATGGGCATGGTGTACAGAGAGTGTTCAACGTAAAACTCTAAGTTGTATAGCAAATAATATGAGTTATTTTTATTTTTTTTAATTTTATTCTTTTTGTTGGTATAATATTCAAAATATTAATATGATACATTATTAACCTCATCAATAAAATTTAATTGTACACTAATAGAAGTTTAACATTAAAAGTTTTTTATACTATATGAATTAAATTATAAATTTTTAAAGAATAGAGATCAAATTAGAATTTGAGTAAAGCTATAAATATCAAAAGAATAATTCAAACCAGAAAAAAAAAAAAACAATTGAGATAAATATGAGTCATAAGTCGTTGTTTACAAGAAGAAGAAGAAAGAGGCAAGAGAAGCCAGCAAGCAACGACTTGTTGACTTCGTGCGTCGACTGACCCAAGGGTTGTGTTTACTTGGACACTTCTAAGAAATTTCCAAACCAATCAATCCATACTTTATAATTCAACTTTTTGACCCCCACTAACTATGGCGTTCCTATCACGCAGAAAAATTTGGATATAACAAAGGGCATGTGTCCTATTTCTGGTCTTTCAAACTGATGAGTCATCCAAGAAAGAAGGTACGATAGAATCATGAAGATTTCTTCCCGTGACCCAACGCACAGAAAACTTGGCCATTTGAGGAACATTTCCCTCCGCATGCACTTGATGCTGTCCCTTACTCAGTACATTTAATGAAAGCTAACAGAATGAGTTGATGTGTTTGTCTTCCTACGAGCTTTCAACAATCTCGTGAGATCTCATCTGATGCTTTATCTTTTACAAAAAACATGTTTTCTAGTTTGTACCAAGCATCAAAGTCAGAAAGGATGAACCCACCACGTGAAAATGCCTGCTTCATTCATATCCACATAGGCTTCTTCCAAGTCATCTTTGTAATTCTGGCCAAGAAAAGAAGTTATCTTTGTAATTGAAAGTAATCTATTTAGATTTAACCTTTGTATTAATTTCCTTTTCCTCTTTTCTAATTGATGTGAAAAAAAAATTACGGGGTGAATTAAGATTTTGCATTTGATGATAATAGGGTCTGGGATCTTTGTCTTTGTCATCTCCGTGTCATTGATCAAACTAAGGCTGAGGGAATAAACGCTTCAATGTGGGAAACATTCAAGCCTGGAGATGGATGTTCTACCAAGTCCCTTATTGGTGCATCAACCAAATGTCACCAATGAGGAGAACCTATATGAGGGGGATACTAAAGGAATCTTCCTCAAGCGGCAACGCAGAGTACATGTATGTTAGATGCTAATTTCATATATACGACCGAGAAATTCTAAGCAGAAAGTGTATCTCAGAATTTCTTCTTTCAGACCTGCAATCTAATGCAATAGTAGCAACTAGTTCCTTTTGGTCCAACAAAGTCACCAATTCCCTTGAACTGAATGTTTTCACGTTACAGGTCACTGAACAGGGCAGTATTTATATCATCTAAAGGTCTAGAGGACCAGGAACGATGCCTTTGCGACCCTGGCGGCTTTGCATTATAACTTAAGTACTTGATGTAAATACTGCCCTACCAGGAACCTGCAATATGAAAATACTGGCTTGGTCCCCACAGATTTCAGAGATTCAAAGAATTTTGCTGTGGGTCCCATAGAAGGAAAAAAAAAAAACAATGGGTCCTACAATAATAGAAGGGGAACAAAATTGAATGAACAGTACATTGATAGAATGCTAGGAATAACGTGTGAACAACTCCAAATTTTGTTGCGGGCCCCACAGAGGAAAAAAGCAGAAAAAAAAAATATTGGATCCCACAACAACAAAAGAAAAAAAAAAAGTGCAAGTGAATAGTAGGGGGATTGAACGTTATAAACAATACATAAATAAATGAAAACAAACAGTATATGTCACGAGTTATATATATATATATATATATAATGATAATTATATTAGATTAGGAATTGACACTTTCCTTGTTTAACCAAAAAGAACTAGCCGCTTGCGTAAGCTCATGAAAAAGAAAAATTAAAAATAAAATTCTATTTTACATTTATTATATTTTTATTATAATTAATTAATAATTATTTAAAAATGATTTTTTTATTTTTTTTAAATAAAGATATCATTTTTTATTTTTTATTTTTTTTATTTTAATAATTCTTTGTACCAAACAAGTCATGACATATATTATTGCCTTCGATTTTGGGCTTTTTAACTTATGTACTGCAACGTCCAAAAAAATGTTCAACTGCTAAAACTTATTTCTCATATATTTATTTGTTTTTTTTTTTTTTGAATAGGAATGTGGAGGAGCACCATTCGCTATTTTTATAATTATTAATTAATAATTATTTAAAAATATTTTTTATTTTTTTAAAATAAAGACACAATAATTATTTTTATTTTTAAAATTATCTTTTCATTTTTTTATTTTAATAATTCTATGTACCAAACAAATCATAACATATATATTAAAATAAAATACATATTTATTTTAATATAAATGAAATATACTATATTTATCATGAATATATTTAATTAGATAAAAATAATAAAATTATTTGATATCTTATTTATACGGATTTTTTTATTTTTTTAAAGAAACAATAAATATTTCTCTTACATCATACCCAATAAAATAAAAAATAACCTTTTTTTTTTCCTTTTTATTCCCTTGTGCCGTTTTTCTTTTTCATGATACCAAACAATTAAATTAAATTTCTTGTGGACCAAAAGCAAAGCGTGCAATTATTTCTAACCTTTCGAGCTCCAATCTTCTACTGGATAAAGGATTCGTACTGTGTGTTATGCCCCTTCCTATAAGGGGGCCCTTTTTTTCCTTTAATTTTTTTTAACTTTTTAATATAGAATTAGAAATAGGCACGGCACAATGTTCAACAAAATCCATTTGGTAACATCTTGAAGTCATCTTTTTTTTTTTTTTCGCAAAAGCATCAGGCATGTGCATGACTGTAAGATATTCTAAAAAAAATAATAGGTTATTGAGTTTACACTAGTCAAAGTATAAAACAAATGCATAGGATAAAATGTCCTATGTATTATAAATTGAAAAAATTAAAATTAAGAATTTTAAATTAAATACTATAAATCTTAAATTTTAAAAATATTTTAAAGAATTTAAAAATTAAAAATTTAATTGTGTAAAAGAAATACTATAGTTCATGATATCAAGTTAAAATTTTGTATTTTTAGATGTTTTAGAATAATTTTAAATTTTAAAAATTTTTAATATAAATTATTTTTAACTTGAAATTCTATTTTTTTTCTTAGAAATATCTTGATTTGTTTAACTAATTTGATAAATGAACAAATATGAATGCACGTCATCTAAACAATTATTAAACAACGAGTTTTATATATGTGACCCAGCCTTCCTTTCAAATTTCAATAGCCAGGTTCATCATAAAATAATAATATGTTAATGGCAAATGAATTGATTCCTCATATCCCACTTTCTAATTGTAACATTTTTTATCCAAGAAATCACAAATAATTATTGGATGTATAACATTTTTTTAGCCAATGTCAATCCAAGAACCAAGATACAAGCTGGATGTATTTGACCAAATAATATTGTTTTATAGCAAATAAGTTTATGTGTTCCATCCCATGACACCAACATCAGATCCCAATGTCAATCAAAGAATTAAAATACAAGTTGGATGTATTTGACCAAATAATAGTGTTTTATAGCAAATAAGTTTATGTCATCCATCCCATCACACCAACATCCTTTAAATGCACAATGTCTATGGGGGAGAAATAGAAAGGGTCTCACAGAGCCAGAGCTCCCCCATTATATCTCTCTCTTTAATGCACCATCCATATAATGCAAAGGATCTTGCTATGATCCTGTCAAAGGCATCATAGTTTTGGCTTTTGAGACTCATGCTCATCAAGAAAAACCGACCATCCATTTAATGCAAAGGATCTTGGTATGATCCTGTCAAGGGCATCATAGTTTTGGCCCTTGAGACTCATGCTCATGAAGAAAGACCAAACATATGACAAACAACAATAATCCCAATCCCCAATAGTTAATGTATTCAAAAGTTGTAAGAGAATGACATAATTTCGAATTGGATCGTCCGCAATAATGAGAATTATTGCAGATGGTGTAGTAGTCTATTTTTAACTTATTTTTTAAAGACTAAGAATAATGTATGATATCTAAAAATTATAATTAGAAAGACAAAAATTTTAGTTATAAAAAATTATATTTTAAAAATTTTAATCGTACAGGCACAATTAAAATTTTGATACAGATAAAATTTTTATTCTCTCAATTATAATTTTTAGATACTTACATTATTTTTAAGTTCCTAAAATAAAAGGCCAAAAAATATATTATAACACAGCGCGTGGTAAATATTTAGAGCCCGTTTGATATATAAAAAATTAAGATAGAAATAAAAATAAATAATAAATAAATAATTTTGTAAATAAAAAATATTCATAATACCTTTACTTTTAATAATTAGATAATTATTATTAAAAAATATTAAATAATTATTATAATTTTTCTCAACTTTCCTTCTCCTTTTCTTTTTCCCTCTTCACTTCCAAGCAAACCGAATGGGCTCTTAATGCTAGCGATTCCTCGTGCATAATTTTGTTGATACGTATATTGGTTTAAGAATATTCTTTTTATACAACTAAGAGAAAGCTTTGTATAATACATTCAATATCGATTAAAAAAACAATAATTATAAGAAAAACGTTTTTTAAGCAATGAACAAAGAGAAATATATTTTCAAAGTCTCATTTTCTTTTGTCATACTAATAAATATCTCGCTATAACAAGACTTAAGTATTTTATATACGAAAATAGCGGCGAATATCTGACAGCTGATTTTTGTATCTGATAATTGCTCTATTTATCTTTTCACAAAATTAGTGCCGCAAAACAATCATCAATTTAATATAAATCACTTATTAGAACTACACTGTTCTCTTTTTTTTTTTTTCCCTATATGCTTAAAAATGATTGGTTTTTATAAATTTTGGAAGGTAAGGGGGAATAATGCCATCATTCTCTCGATGTCAATATGCAATTTTTGCTTTGTTGGATGTTTCTAACAAGATTCAATGGAATGACATTGAATTCTACAGTGGTTCTGGTGCCAATTAATTCAATGACAAATTTGATGTAAACATAAAAGGATATGAGCTATAAAGATAAATTATGATTTTATTAAAATCTCACTGCACTTTTCTTTTCTTTAATTTTTCTCAATCCAAATATGCGGCAAACAAAAAAGTTTTCTCCTACTTATTTAGCCTTGTATTGAATACAAAGACTAGAAAAAAAGCAACACGCCAATCCATTTAACTAACACTATTACACAATCTTAAAATATACAAATAGTTTGGCCTCAAGCCCATTTGGCTATTAGAGACATTAGACCAGCACCTAGAAGTAGAGAAATATTTGCTCCTATTTGAAGACGAGTACTATTTTGCATCCTCTCATTCATAAAATCAGCTGCTAAAAGATCTACAAGTGCCATATAGATTAAAATCCCAGCCGATGCTGCATTAAAAATTCCTTCTATGATAAGAGCATTTTGACTATTCTCATCATATACCTTAGTAATCCCTATACCAATTGCTATTCCCACTGGAGTAGTCAGAGCAAAGAACAATCCCATGATTGCAACAGTGTTATTCTTGAATTTGGCCTACAACAATAGAAAAAAAAATCAGAAAATTAGCATCTTAAAACTTTGTCATAAATAAAATGATGGATTATTTTTATTTTGGGTATTTCATATATATTTGCAATTAGAAGAGTTGAACACGATAATAACTTTTGCTAGCTGGCCTTAAAATTCCAATTTACCCAATGTGCACAAAATTCTACTGCACGAAGATCACAAGTAAATATATATTAATTTCTCTCAAAGGTTCTTTCAATTAATTATTCCAAAGACCCACTGAGTTTTCATGGAACTAACTAATGGAATTTGGTTCCCTCGGTGGGTCATACTTTTTTAACTTTTCCACAACTTAATGAAATGTCTCCATTCCACAGTTATGCTTTTTTGACTTTTTCACAAGAGACAGACAGTACCTGAGAGATACAACTTCCAAGGCCCATGCCCTCAAAAAATTGATGGAATGTTAAAGCTGCTACCAGAGGTCTTATAGTTTTGGGATTCTCGGATGCTCCCAAAGAAATTCCGATTATCACAGAGTGAACAATAATCCCAAGCTCCAATACCTATATGCATTCAATAATTCAAAAAACAATTAGTTGCACCATTCAATATTCTATGAAGACATGGAGAAACTGAGTAATGGTCAGAAATATATGATGGCAATTATATCTTATAAATACGATATTGCTATGTTTAATCAATGAACAACCTGTGATATGACTCTGTGGCGAAGAAGTTGAGAGGAACCAGAAGAATCCGACCCATGTGCGTGACCATGTGTTGCGTGGGTATGAAGATGAACATGGCCTTCATGCCCTGAGGCCTTCTCCTCATCACCATCCCCCTCAATTCGGCCTTTGTTCATATGAGATTTCTTGAAATACACAGTGGCAAAAGCATCCACCATAAGGGTTCCCATAGCAGTACACATGGCCACAAAACCGGTAAAGGGAAAATCTCCCCATGGATGATCACTCAAGCAAGGAGAAGTCAAGTTGTTGAACGCATCGGGAAGTACGTGAATAAATCCGGTGGATAGTATCACGCCGGCTGCGAAGGCCTTGATGATGAAGAATATGTCCTTCTCTGGGCTTAAAGCCGGAACAAACTTGCCGAAAACTGGAATCAAAACTCCGATTGCACTCGCAATTAGTATGGAAGCTATGGCTGCTATTCGTAACCTGAGAGCTTTGGCTTTGTCATGGTTTTCTTCTTCTTTGTCACAAGTACACTCCGAAACAACTAAGGCTGGAAGAGCTAGCAAGAGGAAGACAAAGAATGTGAAGATTTTGGTACTTTTCATCATGGCGAGAAGATAGATATTGGGTGGAAGAGAAAATTAGGGTGCTTTTTATTAGAAGAACATTGACGAAAACTGGGTGATTCAAGTAACAAATACGTTGTTTTTGAACGGAGAAGAAGTGTCGTTAAATGTCGACATGTATGTGTTGTACGAACGAATAAAATATTGATTTTAGGTCCGTCTACGCTGATGTCAACGGGGTGGGCGCGGAAACTTACTCTATTATGTCGAAATGTATTGAAATTTAAAGCAAATTAAATAGAAAGATTTATCTTAGTCAATATACGCTATTGATGTTCAAATCACGTATATTTTTATTAAAATATTTTTATATTTATTATTTATATAATTTAATAGATATTAAATATACATTTACTCAATACAAAATAATACTTTTTAAATATAAAATAAAATAAACTATTTTTAATACAAGATAAATAATATTTAAAAAATATTTTTTAATAAAAATTATCTTGAAATATGATTTAGTATCTCTTAATTTTAAAAGAGATTTATATTTTTTTTCAAAAGAACCGAGTTATTTCTATGTCCAATATTTGGCGGATATTTTTCAATACTCTCAAACTGTTAAAATTTTGCAACATCACGATATCTGTATCCATGTCATCTTTTGTATCCGTATTTGTACCCCTGCTCGTTGGATCATCTGCGTTTGATCTGATCACTAACTTTAAGCAGCAAAAAAAATATGAGAGAAACTTGTAAGATCAACCCCCACTACTTGCAAGCTAAACTTTTGTTAGACTATTAAGACATAAACCTAGAAAAATAGGTTTTTTGAGCTAAATCCGTAAAAAAAAAAAAAAAAAAATACATCAAATCCGAGTCAAAGGAAAAAATTACACGTAAATATTATAGATTTAGACAAAGTCGGATTCATGTGAACCGATTTCTTTGATTGACAATTAACTTTTTTTTTTTTTAAAAAAAAAGAGTTTGAAGTCGAAACCATTGGTTCCAACTTCAAACATTTAAATATATATATATATATATATGTTGCAATGAAGATAGGTCCGCCTTCATGGCAATTTTTGTTTTAAAAAAAATAATATATTGAAGTCGAACTCATTAAGTCCAACTTCAGTTATAATATAATAAAACGTTGCAGGCTAGCTCACAGGATTTAATCTCATGAGCCCACCCAACCCCCCTCCCCTCTCCAATTCATTCCCCCTCCCCCCTTCCCCCTCTCCCTCTTCCATCCCATGTTCTGCCCAACCCCCTCCTCTCCCTCTCTTATCCCACGCAATCAGAAGCTCCCCCCTTCCTCCTTTCCTTCTCCCACCCCACATAATCAGAAGCTCTCCTCGCCCTCTATTAACAAATTTGTTCATCCTTCCCTCTTCTTCTTTCAAACAATAAATTTTTCTTCTTCTATCTCCTTAACAAGTTTCTCTCCTTTCAATTTCTCACAAATCTCTAGTAGCCAATTTTATTCTCCTTCTTTTCTTCCATTATTAAACTTATTTCTCTCTTTCTTTTTAAGCGATATCCACAAAAATATATTTTGAAGTGATTTCTATATATATATATAAAGGTTAGTGAAAATAATTTTATAACTTGCAATTTTATTGTGTGATTATATTTACATTTAAAAATTTTAAATGAAATTGCAACTAATTTATTTATTTTTTATATTATCATATTTATTTGTTTTCTTTATGTGAGTACTAATTTTAATCTATTTTATATATTTAAATAATTAATATGTATAATGAAATATAATATTAAGAGTTAGGTCAATTAGTAATTAATTATAAATAATGTGTTTGAAACAAATATTTCTGTTTGTAATAAGTAATTTTATAATGATATATTGTAAAAATATTTTTAATTTATTATATTGATTGTGTAGGACTAACTAAAAAATGGTGTGCCCATCACAAGTTATTCAGCCAAAATTAAAAGATGATTCACTTTTGTATCTTCAGACAAGGCACATTTCACAAGCTATTTAGCGAGGAAATGATAGATTGCTTCATTGATGACGAGTCATGTATAGTGATCAGCTGCCTAGGCCTCCACCAACTATTATTAACTATCTATGGTAAGTCGGTTTCTATGGGGTAGCTTGATCAAGAAAATTTGAGTATAATCCTACACTTGTGTCGGCACTGTTAGAAAGATGGCGTCTTGAAACTCATACTTTTCATACCACTCGAGGAGAGTGCATGATAACTTTAGAGGATGTTACTATTCAGTTAGGGTTACCTTGTACTAAAAATCTGATTATTGCTTGAACAAATTATCTATGGAAGGATACATGTGAGTGGTTGCTTAGAATTAAACTACCTGATGATCAAATGTATGGATAGAGGTTAGCCGTTACTTGGTTGGTGGAAAACTTTAATCAGCTACCCGATAATGTAGATAAGGACATAGTGTGACAATTTGCACGTACATATATATTGAGACTGACCGGAGGTCTTTTGATGCCAAACAGATCGAGCCATAAAATGTACTTAATGTATTTACCACTACTATGGGATTTTGAGGAAGCCAGCCAATATAGTTAGGGATCTGCATTACTAGTTTACTTGTATAAAGAGTTTTGTAATACAACTAACCTTACTAAACAAAGCATAGGTGGATGTATGACCCTCCTTTATCTTTAGGCATGGGATAGATTCCCAATGCTAGCTCCAAAGAGACCACCACAACCCGATTCTAAGCTGGATACTTATCCAGTATTTCCACCATTAAGTTTCAAGTAAAATAGTTAAGAAATTTAAAAAGAATTTATAGGTCT
Organism: Erythrophleum fordii; assembly: GCA_032878935.1. Classification (NCBI taxonomy): domain Eukaryota; kingdom Viridiplantae; phylum Streptophyta; class Magnoliopsida; order Fabales; family Fabaceae; genus Erythrophleum; species Erythrophleum fordii. The sequence continues at coordinate 6,650,804 of JAVQMF010000028.1, forward strand.
AAGCACTTACCCTAAGATATTTTATAACTTATTTTGCTACAAATGTATTCGGATCATAAATGAAAGAATGTCGGTAAACCTCCTCGTCCACAAGACATGACGTTACGACAATATCGAATATTATTATATGCGATACAAGACGATAAGGTCTGATTGATTTATATGTCTGAAATTATCATAAATTACCTTTTTAAGAATATGATTATTTTTGTGACACTTTAATATGTTGTCAATAGATCATGTGGCAACTATATGAAACAAATAGAGTTCGTGATCTTCTTTCACAATATTGCCTCGAAGGTCGAGACATTTAGCTAGCATCAATGCCACTTATCTACTTTTATATCATTGAGTGGCATCACCCAAATTGGATGTTATGCTAGTTTGGTTGGCAGCAACCAATCCCCATATCTCTAGTTAATTTAGGGGCTTTACACACATTACAGTTGCGAAGGACAACCTCAATGAATTGGCTAAAAGAGCACTTTACATTTGTTGAATTTTGGAATTCATGGCAAAATCACATTGCTATGGCGCCCTCCACTATTGCACCTATGGATTGCACATCAGATTACATGAAATGGTATTGGACACGAATACGATAATGGATTCATCCTGTAAGCGGTGCGGCTGGTTTCGTGGTGAAGTGAAACTATTGGTGGCTATTGTTATCATTCATTTTGTTGCCTATTTTATAATATCTCATCATTTAATAACGTACCTATTTTTTACTAGGCTGATATAGCTAAAGATCTTTATAGGCTAAGCATTTGTGACCCACCATCGATGGAGTATTACGAGTTTCGAGAGAAGGTAAATGAAGACCAAAAGAACATTTTACTTGCTCTTAGGGAACAATGTTTCACAATGGCTTCCCACCCCCTCCACCGGCCCCTGATTTGCCACTACCACAGATTCTGAAGGGTAGGCCAGGCAAGAGACGCGATGGTTATATGTCAACCAGGATGCCCATTATTATAGAGGATGAACCACATCATGTTGCCCCAAGTACAACAACAAGGGTTATGCCAGAAGGAAGTGCAACACAACAACAAGAAATTAGCACTGTTGATCAACCTTTTTCTATGTCGACTAACCCTGAAGCCATTGGTCCATCCTATAATGTTCCACCATCACCATGTCCCAGTTTGGGTCTCTTGATCCGACATAATTTGGGTCATTCATGTCACTATTTGATGATCCAACTGTGTTTAGTGCTGAGTATGGCGGTCGCCTTTTTGAAACAGGGGGATTATCGCAACAAAGGCTTGTTACTCCACAACAACCGATTCAACCAATTTCCTTTCTTACATTTGATTTAAATACTTCTCCTACTAATGCTGGTAACAATCAACCAGAGGAAGAACATGAAAACCCCGATGGACCAAGGGTGACCACAACGTGACAGGCGACGGGCACGTTGTGGCACTGGTAGTCACTATTTTTGATATATGTATAGTTGATGAAATTGTTTCTTATATGTTGAAAAAAAAGCATCGATGCGCTTTATTGAAGTTATTTTACTAATATGTATAAGTTTCAACTAAATGTAATGAACTTTAAGTATTTAACGTATATTTTTAACTTTTCTTTGATCAATAATATAACAAATATCTGATTCAATTAGGAATCATATATTTAACTTATAAAAATTACTTATTTAATTAAAATTACTTGTATAATTTTAAGTAATTTTAAGCATATCTATACTAAAATTAATTATTTATTTACTATAGTTAATTAAAATAAGTAATTTTAATTACTTAAAATTAAATAATTATTTCCATTGGTTTGATTTATAATGTACTTCTTAGTAATAATATGATAAACAAGTAATTTGCATAAATTAAGAATATGAGTCTTTTGAACCGTACATATGTTATAATCAGAAAATTATATATTTGTCATATTTTAAAATATATTTATCATATTTGTGAAATGATTATTTAATTTTAAGTAATTAAAATTACTTATTTTAATTAAATTTAGTAATTATATAACTTGTCTCCAGGATAGAAACTAATTGGGGAAACCTATTCAACTGCCTCGTGAATATTGCTTGTGCATAGGAGTGTCTGAGGAACTTGTTCATCCACAGGTTGTGCTTCAAGGTTCAAATTTACTTTATTAGTTGATATACAAGCATATAACTCGACATCATTCAATTGGGATGGATATCGTGCGTTAATTTGCCACATCTCCTGAACATCACCATCATCTTCCAAGCTACACGGCTGATATTGTGTTGGATTTAAAGAGGCCGAGTACCTATATATAAGATCAGACATATATTGGTTCGATGCAAGCCGTAATTTTTGTCCAACTACCTGCTTTAGTCTCTCTAGAGTGATATCTGGATTAACTCTCATTACTTTCACTCTAAGGCAAACAAATGTTACACTATCTGGGCCATTAAACATTTGTCCATTTGCATATATGCATACTATCTCATTCGTATTATTCATCATTTTCCCTGCAGTTCATTTTGTTAGTAAAATCTTTTAGTAATACTAAATGGCTAACTAAATAATAATATTTTTAATAATTTATATATTTATTTGTTACTTATAGTTAGTTTAATTTATAAAATATTTGTCTCCAAATTCTTTCTCTTCTTCTTCAAATAACATATGCATACAATCATTTGCTTAGTTCAACAATAAAATTTTTTATATCTAAATAAGTATAGTTACATCTTTCATTTGTTAATGTGAAATTTATATTTTCATTAATACTTTTTTTAACGATAAAAATTTCTTTTCTTACTTCTTTACTTGTATTTAATTGCTATTTTTTTATTTTTATTAAATATTTTTCAAACATATTAAATTCACATTGTTTTTTATTTAATGAATTTTTTCAACCATTATTTTCACATTCTTTTATTATTACTTCTCTTCATAAAAAGATATATATTTCAAGTTAACTTTACTTGCCTCTTAAAAATATAATTAATTATACATATTATTTATTTATCTTTTTAAATAAACTTACAAAACATATTACTCACACTAACCCTTAAAAGATATAACTTTGACAATAAAAATGAATAAACAAAATATTTATAATAATTATTATAAAACTTAAATACAACCACACTTACCTCTCTGTCTACACGACCAGATGATACCAACTTTGTAAAACTTCTTTTAAAAGATGAAATGAAACATGAAGAGTCTCCAAATGTAAAAACTTCAAACCAATTTATAGGAGTCTCAAATTTTAAAAAAAAAACTAAAAATTAAAGATTTTGCTCACAGGATTTGAATCTTATCATTGGTGGTGAGTAACTTAATGGAGGGGGAGGAGAGCTTCTGATAAATTGCGTGGGATGGGAGAAGGAGAGGAAGAGGAGGAAGGGAGGAGGGGGAATAAATTGGAGAGGGGGTTGGCTCATGGGATTAAATCCTGTGAGCTAAGCATGTATACATGCAGGCTAGCTTGTAACGCTTAATTGATTAGGTGTTGATTATATTATAATTGGATCTGACTTCAATAATATTATTTAAAAAAAAGCTACCATGAAGTCGGACCTATTAATGCTTGAAGTTAGAACCAATGGTTCCGACTTCAAGCTCTATTTAAAAAAAAAAATTAATTGTCAATCAAAGAAATCAAATCACATGATCCTACTTCACCTAAATCTATAGCATTTACGTGTAATTTTTTTCCTTGACATGAATTTGGTGTATTTTTCTTTTCTCCATACAGATTTAGCTCCAAAAACCTAAAAAAACATATATATACAAAGTAAATTTGCGTTGAATAATACTTTAAAAAAAAAAAAAAAAGCCTTGGTCACTGATGGTGTTACTATAGTTCTCGATGCTGATTTCTTTGAATTTGAATCCCAATTCAGATGGTCCCAATACTGACTCAATGATTGGACACCTTGGAATCCACAAAGTACTCCAGCTTCCAGAGAAGTATGTTGTTGTATTTTCAGCATATATCTGGTAGAAATTAGGTGGTTCGAAGTCATTAACATTGAAAAAATCGTAGTACGTGAAGTCCGATTATACCCGTGTTAGTTTCTTGTTTGAATACGTGAAGTCCGATCTGTTTTATCCTAATTATACATGCTTGCTTATTACCTTCACATGATTCTAATGACCAGGTCTAAGTGTTGACATCAAACGTTGAAGGCTAATAAATGTCTTATAAGTGGCATTGATGTACACAGAACAATTAAATATGAATGAGCAATGCTGCTACTTCCAAGCTTTACAAACAACGCACAAAACAATCGCCGGGAACTTTTCACGAACCCAGAAAGATACGGTGGAAGACGGCGTCGTTTCACTTACCTTTTTGTTTTTTAATTAAACAACTCCAAAACAGAGGCAGGATGCAGCGTATACAAAACATAACAAAGGCAACGGAGCGTTTTGGACTCTAACAAAACAAAACAGAGGTAGCCAGATCTGGGCATACAACAACACGATGCGTTTAATGTTTCTTGCAGTAGGGAACGTGCTTCTCTTTGGTGCCAAATTGTAAGCATTTTGTTGTTGTTGGTGTTGTACCATTGTTCTTGCAAAACAAAATCGAGATTCTTGTTTTGCTTCATCTCATAACCATCTATTTCTATATTAGTAGCGTTTACTCTTTTTTGTTTTTTAACTTTATTTTCTATATGAAGGTAGGTTCTTTCGGAGTAATGATAAAAATAAAAGATAAAATAAAATAAAACCAGAAGAGATAGCATTTTGTAAACTCAAAAGAATGCAAGAGGAATAGTGAGTTGGAGATTAGTGGAAAGATAGGTTTTTTCTGTTTGAATAATAATAAAAAAAAAAAAAGAAACTCTGAAGAAATAGTAAGGTGAAGGTTATGGGAAAGATAAGTTTTTCATGGCATCCTTTGAATCATATATATCGTAGTTAAATTGAATATGTGTCACATGTTTGTATATTATTAATGAATTAATTTTTTAAAATTAATTCATAAAATTTTCAAAGATTCAAAAGTTCAAAATTCATGAACTAACAAGATGACACATGTCATCAAATTTGAAATTTAGTAATTACAATCGTACTGAGCACACCATTAAAGCTTTGGAGAAATGAAGCAACATTTCCACACTCTCGAGTAGTTTAACTTTTGTAACAACTAAATTCAATCTCTCTCTCTCCTAAAAGCATTAACTCAAAACTCCAACCAATATATGGACTAAACATTCAATTGTTTCATCCTCCATAAAAAGACATTCTCACAAATAGAAAAAGTTCATTCTTATGCCGAACATTATCAATATAGAGGAAGAAGAGAGAAAGAAAAAAGAAACATAAAAGAAGGAAAACTCAAGAAAATGACAAAATATCAACGTTAAACCTCTAAGAAAGCTTTTAGGGTTCCAAACCCTTATGGAGAAATAAGTTCTAAAGTAACCAGAGATGAGCCTTCTATTAAGTTGAGTACACCTCCTTTACCAAGTTAGGTGCACCTCTATTCACTTCTTCTAGTTAAAGGGCGCATTTGTTAAGTTAAGTATATCTCCTCTACAAAATTGAGAGCACTTTTATTAAGTTGAGTGTGCTTCTATGAAGTTAAATACACTTCTTGTGTTAAATTAAGGACACCTTTATTAAATTGAGTGCACCTCCTTTTATCAAGTTGAGGACACCTTTGTTAAGTTCAGTACATCTTCTTTACTAAGTTAAAGGGAGTTTTGTTAACTTAAGTGCACCTCTATTAAGTTAATAGTATATCTATAAAGTTGAGTGCACCTCATCTGCTAAGTTAAGAGTATTTCTATTTAGTTGAGTGTACCTTTGTTAAGTATAGTGTACCTTCTCTACTAAATTGAAGGTACCTCTGTTAAGTCTAATGTGCCTATAATGGCAACTTTGTTAAGTTAAGTGCACTTCCTTTGCAAAGTTGAGGGTGCCTTAGTTAAGTTGAATGCACGTCTATTAAGTTAAGTGTATATTTTTCTTTTATGTTAAGGGTATTTCTATTAAGGTGATTGCACCTTCTCTACTAAATTGAGTATATCTCTATTAAGCTAAGTTTACCTTTGTTAAGTTAAAAGCACTCCTATTAAGTTTAGTACATCTCCTCTACTAAGTAAAGGACATCTCTGTTGAGTTGAGTACACCTATGTTAAGTTGAATGCATTCTATTAGGTTGAGCACACCTTTACTACAAAGTAGAAGACACTTTTGTTAATTTGAGTACACATCTTCTATTAGATTGATGACACTTCTAATAAGTTAAGTGCACCCTCTCTGCTATGTTAAGGGCACTTTTGATTAGTTAAGGATACATTTGTTAAGTTGAGTGTATCTCTATTAAGTGTACCTCTTTTTATTAAGTTGAGAGCACCTATGTTAAGTAGAGTACACATCCTATTAAGTTGAATGCGCCTTTATTAAATTGAGTACACCTTCCCTGATAAATTGAGAGCACCTCCATTAAGATAAGTGTACTCATGTTAACTTGAATGTACTTTTGTTAAGTTGAGTATATCTGCTTTACAAAGTTGAGAGCACTTCAATTAAATTAAATGTTGCTTAATCAAAGAGAAATATATATAAAATTGCTAGAACTTTCTCTTAATACTATTTTTGTTCCCAAATTCTAGACTTGGCTTTTGACTAGTGTTGCTTGACCGAATATATATAAAGGAAGGAAACAAGAAAGGCAAAATTTTAAGGCATATCTCTTCCACGTTAATTCTTAAACTAGGTTTAATTCCATTTTTACAAGAATTTATGATTTTTGGGGCGATTGGCTGAAACTAAGGGTGTTTAGAAAGTGAGGATTTAAGTTGTAAATTAGCTTGAAAGGAAGGAGAAAAAGAAGAAAATAGGTAAAAACCTATTTGGACTAATTTTTCTATTGTTGACTAATTTAGCATAATCTTGGAATTTTGGAATTTTTTGGTAATTATCTATTTGTCATTGGAATTTAGGAAGTTGAAGTATTAATGGAGAAGTTGAACTCTTGAAAAGGAAGAAAATCTAATACTTGGCATCTATTAGGTAAGTAATAGTAAAATTGGAATTTATAGGAAATTAGTTACTAATTTTCATGTGATAGCATGACTGAGAGTTGTATGTGTTTATTGATATTTAAATTAGGAAGCTTTCGTTGTTAATTGAAATTTATCAAAGAGAAGTGAAGCATCTTTGCTTGCAAGACAGGCCTTATCAAGGTAGCTAGTAGTTTATGTAAAACATGAGTTATATGATAATTGAGATAAATGGTATGAGTTGCCCTTAGGTGAATGACCTAAATACGTTCTTGCCGTTTTATGTCTGTTTTTGGAATCAGGGGAATAAGTTGTTCTTTCCATGAATTGTTGGTCAATAATTAGATTGCTTTATTGCAAGTGTGGGATTGTAATGGGATGAGTTAAGTTTGCCTCATTGCAAGTATGAGTTTGCAATGGGATGAATTATGTATGTTATGAAAGAGCTAAGTATTTCCTTTTGCAAGTGAGTGCATTGGGAAACATACCAAGTTATGTAAGAATGATTTTCTTTTTTAGCATTCATGAGAAAGTATATTATGTTTTACTTCAATAAAATTGTATAATGTGGTACTCATATTTCATGGCTAGAAAATGCAATTGAGAGGCTATAATTGCTATTGAAATATATGTCTCACTTACATATTTTTCTAACTATCATTTTCTAAGAAAAAAATACAAAGTTGGAGAAGGGAAAGAAAATCATATATTAGCTTACTTTGGACTTGTGTATATAATAAAACAAAGTTTTGTGTGAATAATGTTGTATATTATATGTTAAGACGTGGAGACTTGTATAAAGAAAGTTGAATGTACATATAGCTTATATGACTTATAGTCTTTGGTCAAGTTATGGCAAGAATGAAGTACCATGGACAGTTGTAAATGGTATAAGTACCAAATTTTATCTTATACTTTTAGAATGGTGAAGTTAGATGATTATATTTATTTAAATTTTCAAATAAAGTATTACCTTGAATGTTTTAGTGAATGAAATGTGCTACTTGAAAATTTTAAGATTAAGCCAATTGGATCTTAATATCTAATAAAGTTAAAACAAGATTCAGTTAATTAGACCTAGAATCAATTGACTAAAACGTAGAAGTTAGGATTCAGTTAATTAGATCTAGTATCTTTTAACTAATTTAAAACTCAATTAATAAGAACTTAGGATACTACAGAAAAAAAAACTCTTAACAAGATTCAATTATTTTGATTTAAATTCAATTAACTAAATAAAAAAACGTACAAGGCAATGCTATTATAATCAATAAACTTATACCACAATTACTTTTATTAATACTACTTAATTGAGAACTGTCATTTATAAGACCAACTGCCACAAAAACAATGTCATCATTGGTCATAGCTCTGCTCTTGAATTTGGCCGATACTAATATAAAAAAAAAAAATAACATCTATGAATCGTCTAAGAATGTTTTTTTTTTCATTGTTTTCTTTCATGAATTTAAAAGGGCTGAATATGAGCTTTATGACTTCAAAAAGTTTGAATTGCAGTTATTTCAATTAAAATGTCCTAGCTGCCAATTTGGATCTTACTCATTCTTTCCTTGTTCATCTTGGCGTTTCTCTTAAGCTAAGCCTGTCTAAATCAAATCTAAAAGCTTTAGATTTGATTTTTTTTGTATTTTATTTATTTATTTAGTTTTGATGAATGTATAATGTAGAATAAAAATAATTTTTAATTATTAATTTAAAAAAGTAATAATTAAGATTAAAATAATTAAATTTGAACCACTTAGACTAAGTTTGAATAGTCCAGATTTGGCAAAACACATGATCTGAATTGCCTAGCTACACACTACAAAGAAAATCAAGTTTTTATGACAATTTTTTATAGGCTTTTAGTGATGGATGGTTGCCAAAATTGTCACAAGTGACATAACTAATCGTTACCAAACATTCAATAATGATTTTTAGCAACCACTGGTAAATTTGTTGTCATCCTGATAAGATACGATTATTTTAGGAAGGGTATTCAGGTCTTTATGCACTAATTAGTAAGGGTATATTTGGGTTTTTGTATTCACGACTTTTGGTTAAGGAGTCATGGGAACTTTCATTTAGTTGAAGTAGGGCAGTATCGAGTAACATAATTCAGTTTCAGTGCTTATACATATATTCATATAGCTGCAATATCATAATTATGAATGCATTGTGATTCTCCAAACTCTCTTCCCTAATGTTTTTCTCTTCTGTACCTTACTCCTATTCTATTTCCTATCACTGGTATCAGAGCGGTTTGATCCATGGCCAACACAACGCAATTGCAAATTTCTATTCGTGAAGCTGAGAAGCAATTAAGAACAGCAATGGAATAATGAATGTCTTAGATGGAATAGCAGATGATTTTGTTGTAAGAATTGATTTGTGGGTTATCTCTCCAATATACAAAAATGGCTACTCAGAATCGCGAGCATAATGCGGGACCAGCTAACTACTGTGTACCCACCTAGCTCACACTTGTTGAGTTTCCTCGCTTCACATTGGACGATATCACTGGATGGATTTCGAAATGTGAATGATTCTTCCTCTTAGATAACACTCCTAAGGAAAACAAGGTGATTCTGGCTTCTTTTATTCTTGATGAATTTGCTTATAAATGGTTCTAGAATTTCGAAAAAAGAAAAAATGGAAGAATGGCTTGGTTGGCTTTTGTTGAAGGGCTTAAAATTTGTTTTGGCACTTTGTTTGACGACCCTATAGAGGAGCTAATGCAGCTTAAGCAAACTAAAAGTTTAAATGATTTTTAGATCGTGTTTGACAATTTGGTATGTCGTGTAAAGCTCATCGAAGTTCAGAAACTTAGTTGCTATATAACAGTGCTTAAACCTAAGTTAGCTGTGGGGGTTAAGCTTTTTCACCCCAAGACCCTGATTGATGCCACCAGGTTAGCAAAACTATAGGAGCTCAATGTGGATTTGCTCCATTGTTGACACTTACCCTTTGAAATCAAAGGAATGAGTAGTACTTTTAAAGGAGCTCCTCCTGCCGAGCTACTTAAGAAGGAAGCCTTTGAAACCAAGAAAACAGCACCTGATGCAGGTGGTTCGTCGAAGGGAATTCTTGGAAAACTATCTATGCGTTTTTAACAAAAACTAACTCCAGCTGAGGTGGAGGAACATAAGAGTAAGAATCCCAGTTACTTTTGCTAAGATAAATACTATCCTAATCATGACTGCCCTCAGAAGAAAAAAAATGCAGATCTTCCTTATGGAAGTATAAGGGAATTCTGTGGATGGTCAACTAGATGGCGCACTGCCTGCTGATCTTGTTCATGATCAAGTAACTAAGACTCCAGAAGCTACAACTATAGGTAGTCCTGTAATCTCTCTCAGTGCTATTCAGGGAACAACTACATACCCACCATGTGTATTATTAGCTTTATGGGAAAAGACCTCTGCATATTCTAATTAACATAGGAAGTACGCATAAGTTCCTAGACATAAAGATAGCTTTGTTGGTGTAGACTGTTCCTATGGATGCAATTCAAGTGGTAGTTGCCGATGGGAATTAGCTCCAGGGAATCCAAAAGTGTAATGGCAATGAAAGGGTAGGCCCAAGGAATTGAATTTCAGACTGTTGTACTCCTCATTCTTCTTGTGGGATGTGACATGTTGCTTGGAATGCAATGGATGCATACATTAGGAATCATTACCTTGGATTGCATCAATTTGGTAATGGAGTTTGTTCTAAATGGATAGAAGAGAAGGTTGACTACTGCAAGGGACCCTCAAGCCCAGTTGGTTAAGGGAGTTCGATTACAGAAGTTATTAGCAAAAGAGGTAAACGTCCCTATATTTGAACTAATTCCATTGAACCCCCAATCAACATATTTCAGTATCCAGGTGGATGAATCCAGTATTATACCTGAACTTGTTCAAAAGATTTTATCTTAGTTTCAGGAAATAGTTATGGAACTAAAACAATTGCCTCCTCATCATGAACCTCATGACCATGCAATTCCACTGAAGGAAGGCACTAATCCCATTAACCTTTAGCCCTATAGATATCCTGCAATTTAAAAAGACATCATTAAGGGAATGATTAATGATACGTTAGAGGCCGGCATTATCCAACGTAGCTCATCTCCATTTGCCTCTCCAATTGTCTTGATCAAGAAAAAGGATGATAGTTGAAGATATGTGTAAACTATAAAGCTTTAAATAAGCAAAACATACATAGCAAATTCTTGATTCCTTTAGTAGAAGATCTTTTGGATGAGCTAGGGAAGGCCAACATATTTTTCAAGTTGGACTTGAGATCTGGTTACCACTAAATACGCATGAAGGAAGAAGACATATATAAAACAACATTCCAAACTCATGTTGGTCAATATAAGTTTCTAGTGATGTCATTTGGTCTCACCAATGCTCCTTCCACATTTCAAGGGATTATAAATGCCATATTTGAAAAGCATCTCAGAAAATTCATACTAGCATTTTTTAATGATATACTAGTATATAGTACAAGCCAAGAGGAGCATGTCCAACACCTACAAACAATACTCTCTTTTTTACAAACACACCAATTCTTTGTGAAGCTCACAAATGTGCATTTATCGTGGCCATAATTGAGTACCGGGTCCATCTTATCACTAAAGGAACGGTGTTTACAGATCCAAAGAAAATTCAAGTGGTGCAAGAATGGCCAACCCCTTCAACAGTTAAGTAACTTCGAAGCTTCCTAAGCCTTTCAAGGTATTATTGTAGGTTTATAAGAAACTGTGGTACTATAACATAACCACTGATGGATCTATTATGTAAAGATGCTTTTGAGTGGTCTGCAAAAGCAAGCAAGGCCTTCAACATGCTTAAAGAGGTATTAACTTCAACACCTATTTTGATGTTACCAGACCTTGCTCAACCATTCACTATAGAGACTGATGCCTCTAACACTGGAATGGGGCAATCTTGATGCAAGGCAATCATCTCGTTGCATTTATCAACAAGGTGTTATCCCCAAGGAATCACCTACTTTAGGTCTATGATAGGGAATTGTTGGCTGTTATGTATGCGATTAAGAAGTGGCACCAGTATCTATCCATATAGCTTTTCAAGATCCTTACTGATAAAAAAAAAAGCCTTAAATTTTTACTGGAGTAATGCTTGTCCACACCTGCTCAATACGACTGGGTCACCAAACTCATAGGCGTCCAGTATAATATTTGCTATAAACAAGGCAAGGAGAATATAGCAGCTGATTCACTTTCACGAGCATCTTATGGAGAACTACTTCACATGGCTACTTCTTCCTTATCTACAGAACTATGGGATGCAATTACTCAACATTAGCTCTCTGGTATACACCTCCAGAGTATTATTCAACAGCTTCAGTAGGATCCCAAGTCATTTCCAAAATATAAGTGGAATGGGAATGCTCTGACCTACAAAAATAAATTAGTGATTGGCAACGACTCAAGGATTAAGGATCTCATCATGCAATGGTTACACTATTCGCCCCATAGAGGCCATTCAGGGGTGAAAGCTACCTGACAACGTATTAAAGATGTTTTCTATTAGAAGGATATGTTTCAATATATTCAACATTATATCTCCCAGTGTGAGATGTGCCTCCATTGCAAGTATGATATAGCAGCGTATCCAGGACTTCTTCAACCTCTTCCAACCCTTAACGGAGTTTGACAAAGCATCAATATAGACTTCATCAAGAAATTGCCCAAATCTTAAGGGAAGGACACCATCTGAGTTATGGTGGATAGATTGAGTAAGTATTCTCACTTCCTGGCCCTTTCCCACCCATACATTATAGCATAGTTAACATAGGAGTTTATGAACACTATTTACAAACTCCACGGTGCTCCAACAAGCATTATCTTTAATAGGGACCCATTGTTTACTAGTGAATTTTGGCACGAATTCTTAAAGTAGCTCATAGTTTCCCAATGTTTATCTTCAACCTACCACCCACAATCGGATGGCCAAAGTGAAGTTCTAAACTGTTGCTTGGAAAACTATCTTTGTAGCATGGCATGGCAGACTCCTTATGAATAGTCAGGTTGGTTGCCACTTCGTAAATGGTGGTATAATACTACCTATCACACCACCACTGGTAGCACTCCATATGAGGTCATGTATGGACAATCTCCTTCCATTCATCTTCCCTATCTACCTCAGGATTCTGGAGTAGAGGTAATTAACAGAAGTTTCCAGGCTCGAAAGGTTATGCTCCAACAACTTAAGAGTAATTTGGCAAGAGTAGTAAATAGAATGAAGCAATACGTTAATAAGGGACATACTGATAGAGAATTCAAGGAATGAGAATAGGTATTCCTTAAGCTTAAGCCCTTTTGGCAACACTCTGTTCTACGACGGACTTATGAGAAACTTTCTCCTCAGTACTTTGGACCTTATCAAATTATAGCTAGAGTAGGTCTAATAGCTTATACATTAAAGTTGCCACCATCTTCTCAAATCCATCCCACATTCCATGTGGCCTTATTAAAGAAATGTCCCAATCCTTCTATCATTCCTAAGGAGCTACCAAATGAGTGGGGTTCGGTAGCCAGTCCAAGAGTTCCCGAACGAATTTTAGACCAACACATGATTTCAGGGGAAACTGTGCTGTGATAGAAGTTTTGATCAAATGGCAAGGGGAGCTTGAAGAAGAAGCTACATAAGAACTCTGGTTCCATATACAATGTAAATTTTCGAAGTTTGCTCAAACCATCCACCTTTAGGGTCAAGGGTGAGTTGATCGAGGGGGGGCTTTGATCATATATGATTATTTTAGGAAGAGTATTCAGGTCTTTATGCACTGATTAGTAAGGGTATATTTGGGTCTTTGTATTAACGACTTCTGGTTAAGAAGTTACAAGAACTTTCATTTAGTTGAAGCAGGGTAGTAACGAATAACAAAATTCAGTTTCAGTGCTTATACATATATTCATGTAACTGCAATATCAGAATTATGAATGCATTGTGATTCTCCAAACTCTCTACGCTGATGTTTTTCTCTTCTCTACCCTACTCCTATTCTATTTTCCTATCACATCCTAAGACTGTCGTCTCCCAACCTAGTATTATTTTGGGAGTGATTTTTAATCGATGTTAAATTCCTTTTTTAAAGATGTGCAGGGTCTACACATCTGATCTGAACTGTCCAAATTAGATCTAGACAGTCTAGATCTCTTTTTAGTTTTTTGTAAATTTTGATTTTTTTTATTTTAAAAGATACAAAATGTAAAATATAAATAATCTCTCAACAAAACATTTTTATAAAAATAATAATTTAAATAAAAAATATATAATATAAAATACAAAATTTACACTATCCAAATAAAATTTAAACAGTCCAAATCACATCTTAAAGATGTTGAGCCCCGCTCATCTCAAGATCCGGGTCCTTATATTAGTGAGGCTACTCTCGGCGCATAGAGAACATTAGTACACATAAATGCATAGGTTGATATGTCCCGTCCTGTGGGAGGAAAACAACTTGTCTAATCAAACTATAAAACAAATGCATGGGTTAAAATATCCTTATTATAAATATCTTCATTTGTTTGACTACTCTAACAATTAGTTCATTCCAGCTAATTTTCAGATCCTACTTTCTGATTGTAACATTTTTTTAAACCAAGAAATTACGAACAATTATTGGATGTATAACTATAACATTTTTTAACCAATAAATTGATTCCTCAGATCTGAATGTCAATCAAAGAATTAAAGCATAAGTTGGATGTATTTGCTTAGGCTCTGTTTGTTCTATCACAAAATAATAATATTTTAATAGCAAATAAATTCGTGTCTTAGATCCTATCAGGGGCTTCTTAGTTTTGGGACTCATGCTCGTAAAGAAAGACCAATTATGACAAAAAAAGAACAATAATCCCAATCCCAATGCCTATAGTCAATGAATTAAAAAGTTTTATTTGGAGAATGACGTAGTCTCGTTGATACATGAAATGGTTTAAGAATATTCTTTTTATACAAACAAAAGAAAGCTTTATATATACAATACACTTAATATCGATTAAAAAACAATAATTATAAGAAAAACGTTTTTAAGCAGTGAAAAAACAAATAATTTTTTTTTAAAAAAGGTCTCACTTTCTTTTGTCATACTATTAAATATCTTGCTGTAGCAAGATGTAGGTATTCTCTATATCATAATAGTAACGAATTTTTAACAGCTGGTTTTACTTTTAGCCATCGTTTGTCCTATCTATCTTTTCACAAATTTAGTCTGCGAAACAATCATCAACTTAATTAAAGCATATTGTTTGTCCTATTTATCTTTTCACAAATTTAGTCCACGAAACAATCATCAACTTAATTAACCGAAATCGCTGATTAGAACTACGCTGTTCTTTTTTCTTTTTCTTTTTTTCCTTCCCCCATATGCTTAAAAATGATTGTTTTTTTATGAATTTTGGGGGGTAAGAGGAACAGTGTCATCATTCTCTCTATGTAAATATGCAATTTTGTCTTTGTTGAAAGTTTCTAATCAGATTCAATGGAATGACGTTGAATTGTATGGTGGTCAATTAATTCAATAACAAATTTGTTACAAACACACAAGAATATGAGGTATAAAGATAAATTATGATTTTATTAAAATTTTCCTTCTCTTTTTTCTTTTTTAAATTTTCCTCTATCCAAATATGCCGCAAACAAAAAGTTATCTCATACTTATTTAATCTTGTATTGAATACAAAGACCTAAAAAAACAAAAGTAATATTTTAATCAAATTAACTAACACTATCGCACTATCTTAAAATATAAAATAATTTGGCCTCAAGCCTATTTAGCTAGAAGAGATATTAAACCGGCACCCAAAAATGGAAAAATATTTACTCCTACTTAAAGATGAGTGTTGTTTTGCATCCTTTCATTCATAAAATCAGCTGCTGAAAGATCTACGAGTGCCATACGGATTAAGATCCCAGCTAATACTGCATGAAAAATTCCTTCCACTGTAAAAGCATTTTGACTGTTCTCACCATATACATTAGTAATCCCTATTCCAATTGCTATTCTCACTGGAGTAGTCAAAACAAAAAATAATCCCCCGATTACAAACTGTTTTGCTCTTGAATTTGACCAACAATAATACAAAAAAATCAGAATAATACCTAGCTCATGCTATGTTAAAAATTTCTTCCACAATAAGATCTCCAGGACTATTTTCATGGTACATATGGATGATATCCCTATATCCATGCAAATCTCCACTGGTGAGAGGAGAAAAAACAATGCCATCATTTGCCATAGCTTTGCTATTGAATTTGGTTTACAATAATACAAAAATTCAGAAAATTAACATTTTAGAACTGTCGAAGAATATTAATCCTTTTTTTGTTGTTGTCTTTCATCTATTTAGAAGGGTTGAACTTGAGCTTTATAACTTCAAATAGTTTGGACTACAAAATTCTGAAGATCACAAGTAAATGTATTGTTCTTTAACTTAATGGTTATTTCAATTAAGATGTCCTAGCTACAAATGACCAAAAGATTGAATTTTTGCAACAAATTTTTATAGGCCTTAGTGATGATTTTAACCAATGGTCTTCACGACGTTGCCAAAACCGTCACATAATTGACCATCACCTGAAGTTTAATGATGATTTGCAGCAACCATTGGTAAAATGGTCATTAAACTTGGTTTAACGACAATTCTAAAATTGTTAAATCACTTAGGATGATTGGGTCTCTAAGTCTTCTAAAAAGGTTAACCGATGGTCTTAGCAACGGTTGCCAAAATTGTTGCATAATTGACTGTTACCAAAAGTTTAATGATAATTTTTAGCAACCACCGGTAATATAGTCGTTAAAGTTGGTTTAATGATGACTCTAAAATCATTGCTAAACCATTTAGGATGATTCAGACTTTATTTTCGATCTCCTACAAAGTTTAAGTAACATATCTCAACCAATAGACCAGAAAAATATTGAACAATCGCACTAGAGATCAAGTTAACTTCATATTAAAATCATTGGAACCGAAAATTTATAATGTATTAAACCAACTCTAAAATGTTTTCTCTGTTTCCAAACTCAATCCTAGTCTATATGCTTCCTTGTGATTCTCACAATTATATATGTATATAAGACAAATTACAAAAAAAAAAGCCCTTTCATAATTGGAAATATAAGATTCTTTCTTGGATGTTCCATTGGTCCTCAAGAATGTACCAAGTTTATACGCAACTGATAATCACAAATGTGCTTTTCTACTTTTTAAGCAACTTATAATCGCAAGTGTGCTTTTCTACTTTTAAGATTTTTGTTTGGCTACTGTGTCTGATTCTCTTTTGGACCAATGATACATAAAACTAGTGGGCCTTGGGTTTAACTTTTCGGGGAGTCTCTTTCTACTAAATCCATGGCCAGAAAGAAAAGTGAATAATGAGTGTTCTTAATTAGTTTGCTCAAGAAATTTAAGAAACTCAAGCTTCAATTGTTTAACTTATCGAACGATAAGTTTATTCATTCTAGCTTTATCATATCCACTGATTAGAAGCTTCATATAAAGAATCAATTAAAGAAGTTTGAAAATCCCAAGCAATCATGTCATGATCCAATCAATTTTTGTCATGCCGTACCTTCTACGTGGCTATCTGCTTGGTCTATTATCATAAAATAATAATATTTTAAAGTCAGATAAAATAATTCCTTAAATCCTACTTTCTTGGAAGATTTTAACTAAAATTACAAGAGCAAAAGTAAGAAAAGCGCATAAACTAGGAGATATTCTTATATACATTTGTTGTACCAATTGGTTGAGCCATAATGAATAAAAACTTCATAAAATGAGTATTTTATATTTGGGGTTCAGGATATACTCACTTTGGTATCCTGTTGACTCTTCATAGTATGTGGTTGTATGCTACATAATTCTCAAATATTGCTCATGAACAAATGAAATGCTATTGGATACTGATGGAGACAGTGCTTGAGTGATTTATACAATTTCCAAGTCCTATGTTCTCAAAAAATTGATGGAACGTGATGAATGCAGCTACCTGAAGTTTTATAGTTTTAGGACTCTTCGATGCTTCAAAAAGAAATTCCTATTGTCACATAATGAACGACAACTCCGAGCTCCAATACCTATATATAATCAATAAGTCCAAAGCATATATTAGAAAAACAATACGCACAGTATATGTACGGTATAAGATATATAATACCTGTATGCAACTAGTAGTGTCGGATCATATTTAGTAGTATAACATAGTCAAATATTAAATGTGATACAGTTCTATTTTATTTTTAAAATACCAATGCTTGGTAAAAGATATATGATTATAAGGCCTAATTATAATTTATAAATGAGAAATATAAAAGTTCAATTAATGAATCCTCATCCTCAATCTCAGCTAGGCCTTTGTTGAGCTGAGATTCTTAAAATACATAGCATTGCACATAGCAATACCTTGCCAATGATTGGAATAAAAACCCCAATTGCACTCCTAAATACATAGTATTGAAGCGAAGCGGTTACTTTGTACCCAAGAGCTTGGCTTTGTCCGTCTTCGTCTTTTTCATCACATATGTACCCTTCAAAACAACTAGGACTGGGAGCACAAGCTAGACGAGGACAAAGAATGTGAAAATTTTGGGCTAGATACAAAGAATGTGAAAATTTTGGTATTTGTCCGTCTTCGTCTTTTTCATCACATATGTACCCTTCAAAACAACTAGGACTGGGAGCACAAGCTAGACGAGGACAAAGAATGTGAAAATTTTGGGCTAGATACAAAGAATGTGAAAATTTTGGTCCTTTTCTTCATGCTATGCATGACGAAAAGGAGCTAAAGCCGAAAGGTGTACAGCTTAAGAGAAAATAAGATGCTATTTATGTTGAGTAACGACACTATAAACTTGTGAACATCATATTTTTTGTTTATGATATAATGATTATTAAATATAAGATAATATTTTATTTATTTTAATAGATTTACTACTGATAGTCTAGAAGTAATTCATAAGAGGGTTGAATTGAATTTTAAAATTATTTTTTCCTTTTTAATAAATTTGATTCCTTCTAAAATCATTACATTCCTTAATAACAAACTCCTACTCATTAAGAAAATACTTTAAGTAGAAAAGTAAAGAAAGTAGAGAAGAGAAAAAATACACAACCAATTTATACAAGTTCAAATCAAAATGTTTTATGTTTAATCTCTGAGTATATAATAAAAAAAATTATTAAGCGTAGATAATCATTAAAAGTATAATATAACTCTGAATATAGGCTTAGTTTCCTAGTTTTTACTATCTCTACCTAAGGTAACCTTACAGGGATTGACACTTAACTTTTACACTTGTCCTCACTACAAAAAAATATGGTTTTTGCGATGACAAAAGTCAACACTAAAACACTATAAGTCGTCGCAAAAAATATTTAGCATCAACAAATTAGTCGTCGCAACAATGGCCGTTGCTAAAAGATTTTGTGGTGGAAAAAATGTCGTTGCTATAAAGACTTTTTGCGACGACAAAACTTGCCTCTATATATATGTAATCTCGCTACTAAAGGTTCTTTAAGTATGATATCGTCGCAAAAAAATAACTTTTAATGGCGACAAATTTCGTCACAAAAATTGCTAAATGGCATTTTATAAAAATGGTCACTAAATAAAACAATAGAGGTGAGTGAAGTGGCCGCTAAAAGTAATGTTTTAGCAGCAACAATATATTTTGACACTAAAAAGACCATTAGCGACGATATTTGCATATAGCCATGGTTGCTAAGTATATATTTTTAGCGGCGACTTGTTGTTTCAAATGTTTTAGCAACAACTTATTTGCAGCCAAAATTATTTTATTTGGCTTTTTAATAAGCCTCAATTGTAATTAGTAGCAACAATATTTTGCCGTCGCTAAATGAACTTTTAGCGACAATATGTACCCTGACGTTAAATATTATTTTAGCAACGACATTTTTAGTCGCTAAAATTTCTTTCAGTTGACATCTATAAGAATTAGTGACAATCTTTATCATCGCTAAATGTCAACTTTTAGTGACAAAATTGTTAATTGATGCTAAATAGGATTTTTAGAGGCGATAATAATACAAATTAAGTGACGACATTTGTGGTTGCTAATGCCTACATTTGCGACGACTCATTCTTTTGACACTGAGGTTTTCTTTTAGTATCAATTTTTCTATGTCGCCACTAAAGATATCTTTAGCGTCAACTATTATGAACAATATTTGGTGCAGTATTAATGACCACTTTAGTCGCCGCTTAAATATTTTATTTTATTTTATTCAAATTTATAATATTTTTTTATTTATTTTCTTCAATCTATTTGCTAAAATATATTCTACAATCTTATAAATGGTGAAAAATAAATCTTCTAAATTCCTAATAGCATACATCATTTTATAAAATCCAACATTTTGAAACACATAACAAAACAAAAGCAAATTAAACTTTGCTAACAAATCTTATATATATTACTATAACAGTCTATCCAACAAGCATAAATGTAAAGCTAGCCATATGAATAAATGTTTAAACTGATTCATACACTCTACTATTCAATATTAAAAATAGCTTTATAACATTTCTGAACAAAAAGAAAAGAGCAATAAACTAGGATGGGCAATTGATAAATTCAAACCATTAACCAATCCACTTCGGATTGGTCAATGCTTCTCTTTCTTGAGGATTTCTTCCCTAATTACCCCTTGCCACTTGAAGCAATGTTCATTGGAGGTATATTTCCCACTAAAAAGAAACATAACACTGAGTTTTTCTCCCAGGCCATGAAAGCAGTGAGCATGAATTTTAGTTCTCATTTTTGTTCCAGTCATGCAGAAGAAACTCTGGACTCCACTTCGGATTGGTCAATGCTTCTCTTTCTTGAGGATTTCTTCCCATACCCCTTGCCACACACATACCCCAATCTTTCTCCCAGTACAGTAGCTAGTATCTCATCTCCAGTCATGCGTGCCTCCTCATCTGTTGTTTGTTACTGAATAACAAGATCCTGAATGCGTAACTATAATGTAGAACACAAATTAAAAGCATGGAAAATGATAAAAAGGTAAACAATTTTTTTAAAGTTAATGAATTTAAGAACATTACATGGATCTCTTGGGACTTCGGATCTACGCATACTATCTCCCCCTCTTTTGTCAAACTGGTGTGTTGTGCCTCCTATACTCGATTAGCTGTTGTAGGCTCCCCTGTTTCTGGGTCTCTCTACAAATTTTTTAAACATTAGTATTCAAAACTTCTTAGTATGAAAAAAATATATTAATGAATATAGAAATAAATTTCTCTTAAAATATAATAAGATGCTTACCAAAGACTCCTCAACCTCTGCAAATGAGCGAGTCCCACATGTATGTAATGTTACCTGCTTTGACCTATTTATACTATTTCTACTACTTGTAGCCTGTATATAAAGTCAAAGTGTTGTTAGCTATAAGGACTCAGAAAACTTCGCGTAATTAATAATAGTATAGCTGCAATGAAGTTTGAACTAAAGACTTGAAACTTGTCGGTCTTACAGTATTGTATCAGCCAATCCCAATATTTAAGGCTAACATCCTTTGGTTTTGCTGCTTGCCTCTCCTCATCAGTCGTGTAGTTCTTATATATTTTTGACAATGAAGACTTCCAATTTTTGAAGAGTCGTTACATCAAGTCCATACAATAAGACTTGAATACCACTTCCTGCTGAAGGTCGCGAACTTCAAATTTGTCCTACGCATTAAGAATAATAAATTCAAATTATAACTAGTTATAATTGCAAATACAAGATAGGCATTCGCAAATTAATTAAAGATACACATTCAAAATATATAACTTATTACCTTCACTTTCAAGCACATGGTGTTTCCATCTTTGTTTGCAATATCTTTCCAATCACCATCTCTAAATGATATTGTAGTCCATATGACCCAACCAATGTAGTTAGATAAGTCTCGAGCCCCATCCCCAATCAGCCGTTCAGTAGTTCTAGACATAGTAATTAAGATCTTGTTGTCAAATTTTATTTTAAGGTCAACTCCTAAACATTTATACTTCCCATGACCTTTCCTAACAGTGTTGCAAGAAGCTGAACAATATGGAAAAAATAAAACAATTAGACAATGATACACAAAAAAAAAATATTTATATATGACATAAGGTAAAAATTTAACCAAACACTTATTGTTTCCCTTACTCACCTGTACTACTTTGATTTCTTGATGGTTGAGTCAGTGGTGAACCATCTTGTTCTTCCTCACTAACTAACTCTAATGGCAATGGAGAATGTTGAGCTTCTAGTGCATCGTGTTCGAGTTGCTCTCTCGTACGCGGTGGAGATGTAACATCACTTGCATTGTTATGCCTCCCCCGTCACCCAACACTTGACATTTTCTGGATCATTACAAGTACATGATGAGAACAAGGTAGTTGAATAATGTAAACTTGTAAAATTGTAAAACTTTTAACCAAAAAATGGCTTACAAGTTATAAAAGAAATTTTAAAAAGTTAATATCATGATAATAACAATTACATGATAGAAACAAAAATGGAAACAAAAAACATAGTCAATAAAATAAGATGTTGTCTACAAATTTAATATTTCAGTCATTTATTATATTTACATTCCTTATGCATGGATGCAATCTACCATTAAGTATCATAAAATTTCAATTAATCTGGGTTAGTATCCATGGTGTCAGTATCAGCTTCATCATCCTCTTTAAGTATGTCCTCCAAATCTCCTTTTTCAGTGGACACATCCTCATGATTATTATCAATGAATTCATGTCCTCCATCAATTGCACCTAGCAATTTTGTTCTTGGGCATTCGCTTGAATGGCTTAAAGTCTCTGGTGCAACATCATCCCTTTGCAATTAGACCACAAAGTCATTTCCCACATTATCATCAAGGACTACATATAGTTCAATTTCATCTTGTTGATATGCCTCATCGATGAGCCCTCCTTCAAAGTCCCCAACAATGTCATCATCAGTCGCCTCAGGCAAATTGAATAGGTCATGAAGATTTGTTTTGACAATAATGAACCAGTCTGTATCAACAATATCATTCAAATAGAACACTTGTTCAGCTTGAGATGCTAAGACAAATGGCTCATTAGAGTTAAGTGAATAATGCGTATTCACGCTAGTGATTCCAAACTTATCAACCTTGTATCCTCTTCCTAAATGACCCACATCCCACCAATGACACTTGAACAAATACACTTTCCTATGCCCAATATACGATAACTCATATATGTCCTCTAAGACATCATAATATTCTTTATTCTCATCTTCATCATCACCCCTCACAAGTATTCCGCTATTTTTTATTCTTTGACCTGAGGCACGATCTTTAGTATGGAATCTAAAGTCATTCACTGTAAATGCTGAGTAGCGATAAACCACTTTAAGTGGCCCGGCTGCTAAACTTATAAGATCATCACTAGCCTCACCCTGTGCGTCTAACTTTATAACCTATGGTAAAAGACAATCACTTATCGCCATTGATAGATTATGTTATGGCCAAAATTTATCACATAATTCCTACATCTTAATGCATTGTTTAGAAACTGATCTGTTCATGAAACCATTTTGGGAACTCTTTAATCGTAGATCCATGCATTTGCATCTGCTTCTTATGCTCCCTGAATGAATGACATAGTTAAGGCAAAAAATTCTTCAAAAAATTATTATTTAGAAGGAGTTACCAAGCCCCATGAACGTACTCTATGAATAGCCAAACTTTTTCATAATTATGGAGCACATACATACAGGCTTGATGAACTCCACACAAGATAGAAATCGCAACTCATAACCTCCTCGAGCCTGTCCACTTCTATTGAAGATGGATATCTCATCCTTTCTAGTAAATCCATCATCATTCCTAAGAGGCCTATTGAACTTGGTGGGAATGTCTTTCAAATAACATGAGCAAAAGGTAAGACATTCATCTGCTAAATACCCTTCCATAATTGAACCTTCTGGTCGAGCCTTATTACGAACATATGATTTCAATGTTCGTAAATACCTAAATACATAAGAGAATTTGAATAAATAATCTAGTATATAATATTAATAAAATTTATGAAAATAGATATATAATGTAGTAAGTTACCTTTCGATGGGATACATCCACCTATATTGTACGGGCCCACCAAGCTTTGCCTCTCTTGCCAAATGGATAGGCAAGTGGATCATGATATCAAAGAAGGCCGGTGGGAATACCATTTCCAATTTGCACAATGTGTTTGCAATTTGGGATTCAAGCCGATCAAAAGCTTCAGTTGCTAGGCACTTGGAACATAAATTCTTAAAGAATTTACCCAACTCTAATATAGGCTCAAATACCTCATTAGGCAATAAGCCACGTAATGCTATAGGGAATATATCTTGTAGTAAAATGATCGCTAAAATTTTTATGCGTGTCCGTAAGTGCACGAGTCGGATCAAGTAGTTCAGTGATAAGTAAAAGTATCGTTCCCACGAGAAATGACTGGAATGCAATTAGGCAGTGCACAACCTACTTTTATCCACGTTAAACAACTAATTATGAGATTCTTGATTTTAGAACTGATTTTAAAATAAAACGACTTGAAAGAAAACTTAGTTGGCAAAGGAAAGTTTGGTAAAATCTAAGATTTAGAATTACCTAGAGTCACTAATCCCTTGATGCTTACTAAATTTAATCTCTTGTTTAATTGCAATTAATTTTCACCTTGTGGGTTAAGGAATTCAAAAGCTATAACCGTCCGTCGATGTAATTACAGCCATATTCTCCCCTAGAATCTAAGTGTCCTTAGATTTAGGTTTGAGTGCATTAAGAACTATAACCCTCTACAAACCAATTAAGGTAATCAGGTATATGTCTATCCCAATTACAAATTAGATGATTCTAAACTTAATTTATCCAACTCTTAGGTCCAATTTAAAATCCCTTTTTCAAGGTAAATTCCAATTTCCCAAATCAAATCAAAGAGGTGGCCAATCCCTAAGAAAGCATTAAGCAAGAGAAGGATACACAAGATTCCAATCATCACAATTAACAAGACAATTAATGATTCAGTTCACATCAAGTTCATAGTGCTCTAGGTAAAGAGGAATTTAGCCACACATAGCTAAATCTACAGAGAATTCCCAATCAAAATACATGGAGAAAATAAAAAGAACAAAGAAAGCAAACAAAAGGGAAGAATGAGATGCAGAAAGTGGAGCTCCCCCTTTGATTCTTCTCTTCCTTCACCCTCCAAGCTTAAAGAACCTTCAAAGAACTCTCAAAATCGTCTCTTGGACGCTCAGAACTTCCTCTGCCGCCGAATATCCGTAACCCTAACTTCTCCTCCTTCTTTTAAAGCTGGAAAAGTAAAACTGTGCGTTTCAGGTCCGACCTCGCTATGGCAAGGACTGACTCTCGCTATAGCGAGGTCTCTTAAGTGCTCACGTTTCCGCTGCGCTCGCTACATCCAAGCCATAGCGAGTTGCTCTCTGTAAATTTCTATGCAACACGACTTCGCTATTGCGAAGCCTCCCCTTCGCTACGGCGAATTCACCATCTCGCTACAGCGAACTCTGTTCTCGCTATGGCGAGAAGACTTGTAAAATCTGTGGTTGCCCATCTCAGCTTCCCTTTTTTATTTGCAACTCTTTCTATACTTTGTAACTTTTTCCTGAAACTAAAATAAATCACAAAATGAGGCTCAAACTGATAAAAATATTAAAATTAAAATACTTCTTTTGTTTTGTTTGATTGAATATATTTTTAACCTATTAATCAAGGGAAAAGAACCGTACCTCCCTAATTTAGTGTCAAATATAATCCTTTTTAATCTTAAATTAGGAGGTTATCAAACTCCCCCACACTTAAATCTTTGCTTGTCCTCAAGCAATTCTTAGAAAGGATCACGCCCAGCAATCAGAATTTCAAATTCCCTCACATTTATAATGAATCCAATTTCAGAAATAGAAGCTCAGCAAAACTCAAATTGAAATTGAAAATAATGTACTCATAGTAACACCCTTATTTCTAAAGTGTGTGTGTGTTCAACAAGAGATGTTAAGAAATAATCAAGAAATCCTAAATAAGTCTTCCCAGCAATTTCAAAACCTAACCCAATCATCTGTACTGACTTCAATCATCAAGCTCATTGAGAAGGGTGTCTATTATTCAATGCAGAATTATTTTTAGCACTTTTTTTTTTCTCTCCTCGTCAAATTACTTAATCCTTTTGACGCGAATGACGACATTGGTTATGAAGCCACCCGGTTACTCAGATTAAAGAAATCCTTAGAGGGCTACTAGCATACTCTTAGTTTTATCACCGTTTGACGTGAAAGTTCACACTTTTTGGTGCAAACCCCCGGTTACTAAGTGATTTCAACCATTGGAGTAGAGAATCCTTTGAATTTTTTTTTTTTTTTTTTTTTGATATCCCTCTCAACTAACAATCAGGTATCCATCAGGAACAGGTAAATTAGGGAGATCTAAAACAACGGGAAGCTTATTATAAGAGAAGCTTGAATTACTTCAAAAATCATCTTGTTGGAAAGTGCTCCTATTGTGGGTGCATACTACAACTACATTATTACTTTATCCATTTCAAGTTTGCTTAACCTCTACATTCCTTAATTAATATTCATCTAGAGTGAGAAAGGATGAATCTGATTTAACATATAGGGAATATGAGGACTTGAATATTATTAATAAGAGGATGTTATTGTCGATTTATATCCATTAATCCTAAATTTATTTATGTTTACCCTAACTCCCCCACACTAAAAAGTTACATTGTCCGCAATGTAAAAACTGTGAAATTCAGAAGTAGATAGTAAAATAGAAGCAGATGGGGGTGAAGGGAAGGGAAAAAAAAAAAGATAGGGAGATACGAGACTCCCCTGATAAGAAGATATAAAATAGCGAGGGGATGCATGTGAACAGCTCCTTCATCTGAGAGACAAAAATAGACAAAAGACACACAGGAGACAGTAAGTTGGCACTAGAATTAATAAGACAAATAAGAGCACAGCCAATTCAGGAGTTGAGAGCATAATTAGATACAGTTATCCATAATACAGTTATCCAAAATATAAAATGAGTAAAACAAAAAAAAATAAAAAAATAAAAAAAATGGCAGCAGGATAGAAAGGTCCTAAGAATCAGACGGCCCAGGTCTATCCTGAGGTGAAGGCTCCTGAGGTGTAGGCTCCTGAGGTAGAATGATGATCGGTGATTGAGGAGCCTCAGGAGGTGGCGGTGGAGGAGCCGGCATCAAGTAGTCCATAAGCGTCTGTAGTTGATCCTTTATTGATAGGACATGACCTTCCAGCCTATGGATAGACTCTCGTGCCCAACTCTCAAAATTTGTCTGATAAGGAGCCTCATGTCCCGATGGGTCTGGAGTAATCCGGTGCCGATGTGAGGGAGGAGGTGGAGAGGCCTCAGGCTGTGCTTGTGCCTCTGCTCTCTGCCTACAGGGTTGCCCTGGTGCATCTTTCATGCTATCATATTTAAATGGCCCTTTCGGCTTGAATTGCGCGTCATTTTTAGAGACCCGGCTACCCCCCATAGTAAGTAACTCGGTGAGCATATGAGGGTATGCCAAGCTGACCCGGTCGGACCTCGCAACTTATTTGAAATTCAAGTACATGAGGTGAGGAATATTTACTCGCTGCCGAGTCATAAAACACCACGTAAGAGTAGCTCATTCTTGGGTCATGTCTGAGCCATGAGAACTTGTCAGGATATTGCTCGTGATGAATTGTAACCAATAACAGGCGGGCTTACTGAGTTGGTTCACCGGGTAAACCTTGTTAACCAACCGAGCTCTTCCTTCTTCAGCAATAATGGTCTCCACGTCTTCCCAAGGAATGGACTGAGGGTTCTCTATGTACGTTTGGAAAGCACATTCTTGAACATCCGGTAGCTCATAGAAGTCTTTAAAAACTTGCTCGTTAATGCGCACCCAAGCTGAACGGCAGTAGTACTCATCCTCCTCTTCCTCGGTATCCTCAAAATTTGCATAAAGCTCTTGGATCATTAAAGGGATCCGATGCACTGGCTTCTTAGTAAATCCCTGCAACCCATGCCATTCAAAGTCCGAGAAGGTGAGGTCCAACACATGAGGTGCATAATAGCGATCTTCCACAACCCCTCTGTCTGCAAAGAGTCTATCGAAGCGAAATTCTGCCCGGGCAGATGGAAATCGATCCTTGTCGTACGATTGCTTCTTTTGCTTTGAAGAGGAGGCTGCAGCAGTTTTGGTTTGTTTCTTAGGAGCCATAATCCTAAATTCAAACAAGAAGGAAAGATAGAAATCAGAGGCAGCCTTCAAAGGATATAATTAAATCATGAAATCAAATGAAAGCAGCATGTTTATACTAATGGAAGACATAATTAAAGGCATCCAAGGGACTAGGGGGCAAGGAATAAAGAAACAACCCACACAAAATTGTTCAGAAAGAGCCCAGTTCTGGAAAAACGCTCAAACTCGCTATAGCGAGTTCGAGTTCGCTATAGCGAGATCGAGCAAATTGCTGCACAGCCAGATTTCACCGATGAAAAACCAAATTTAAGCCATTCTTTTGCACAGAATTAGTCGACCAATAAAACCCAGCCAGAAAAATTAATCAAATAACCCCTAATTACTCAAATCTACGCAAAACATATTGAACCCTAAAATGACCAGATTCAGCAAAATAACCAGCGATTCAAAGGAATAAAAGAGTTAATCGAGTTACCTGATGCAATAGATGCGAGGGGTGAGGGGAATGCGAGCTTAAGATGTGCAAAATGCAGCAAAAGAGAGAAGGGAAAAAGTTGAGGGCTTCGTCGCAGCAGCGAAAACGAAAGCAGGAATGGAGAGAAAGAAAAACTGTAGGTTATTTTTTTATAGAGAGACTCGCCACTGCCCGGCTATAGCGAGGACTTCTCTGGAGTAATTAACAAAAGCAAGGCTGCTGTCCTCGCAATAGCGAAAATATATTCTCGCCATAGCGAGAAGACTTGGATAATTACTAGTGGCTGACAAATCTCGCTATAGCTAGGCTATAGCGAGAATCTCTCTAGATTTAGTACTCAGCCATGGAAATGCTGCTTTCGCTGTAGCGAATGAGTTACCTCGCAATGGCGAGAAAACTTCGCAAGAATTTATGCCACATTTCACTCGCCATAGCCAGGCTACAGCGAAGATTTCTCTGGACTTTGTACCAAAATGCAACACAGAGATCTCGCTATGGCGAGGTAATTTTCTCGCTATAGCGAAAGCGTTGCAGACTGTGGCTCGCCACAGTCTGGCCATAGCGAGATACTCTGGTGTATGTACCAGCAGTGGGACAAGCAGCCTCGCCATAGCGAGAAAACTTCCTCGCTATAGCGAAATTTTAATTTTTTTTTTTTTTTTAACATAAGCTCACTAAAATAGACCCTCAAATCTAACCAGATATAATAATAAGATGTAATTTAAAACATGGTTAGAGACTCCCTGTAAACATGTCTGGTGTTGCTCTTTCCTGCCAATCCCTTGCTCCTTAATATCCACATTTCAACCTACAAAACACATAAAAATTGAAAAGAGTCAAACCCAAAACAAAAAGAACCTTACATTCCAACATAAAAATAAGAAAATAACTTGGGTTGCCTCCCAAGTAGCGCTAAGTTTAAAGTCTTCAGCCAGACTATCCTGACGCTTCTATGAGCAGTCTTGGAGCTGCACATTTGCCTTCATCCTGTCCACCGGTCCACCAAGGTAATGCTTCAAGCGTTGGCCATTTACCTTGAATGTTTCTCCACTTTTCTCATCTTGAATTTCAATGGCACCAAAGGTAGTGGTAGATACCACCTTAAAAGGACCAGACCACCTGGATTTAAGCTTTCCTGAAAACAATCTTAAACGAGAGTTATATAATAGCACTAAGTCACCAGGTATCAAATCCCTTTTCAAAATCTTTCTATCATGCCAGATCTTTGTTTTTTCCTTATATAGTTTAGAACTTTCATAAGCTTGTAACTTGAATTCATGAAGTTCATTAAGGTTTAACAGCCTCTTTTCACTCGCATCTTTATAATCTAAGTTCAACTTTTTTATGGCCCAAAAAGCTTTGTACTCAAGTTCCAAAGGTAAATGACAAGCTTTACCAAAAACTAATTGATATGGAGACATACCAATTGGTGTTTTGTAAGCTGTCCGATATGCCCATAAAGCTTCATCTAGCTTATCAGACCAATTCTTCCTATTAACACTCACTGTTTTCTCCAGAATTCTCTTGATTTCCCTATTAGATACTTCACAGAGGCCATTGGTTTGAGGGTGGTAAGCTAAAGCCATTTTGTGGTGAACTCCATATTTTTCCAGCAAAGCTTTAAACAAACGATTATTAAAATGAGTTCCACCATCACTAATGATAGCTCTAGGGGTGCTAAAGCGAGAAAAAATATTTTTCTTTATAAATCGCACCACTGTTTGAGCATCATTATGTTGGCAAGCTACCACCTCAACCCATTTACTAACATATTCAACTGCTACTAAGATGTATTGTTGGCCTCTAGACAAAACAAAGGGACCCATAAAATCTATTCCCCACAAATCAAATAATTCAACTTCAAAGATATCGGTTTGAGGAAGTTCATGCCTTTTAGAAATATTACCGGATCTTTGACAAGCATCACAGTGAGAAGCAAACAAATGAGAATCTTTAAACAATGTAAGCCAATAAAAACTAAATTGCAATATTTTAAAGGTAGTTTTCTGGCCACTAAAATGTCCTCCAAATGGTGATGCATGGCATGCAAACAAAATGTCATGTTGTTCAGTCTCAGGAACACACTTCCTAAGAATTCCATCCACACATCTTTTGAACAGATAAGGCTCATCCCAAATGTAAAACTTAACCTCATTCAAGAATTTCTTCTTTTGATAATAGTTTAAATCAGGAGGTAAAACTTCACAGACAATATAGTTTGCTATATCAGCATACCAAGGTACATGTAGCAATTTAACAGCCATTATGCATTCATCAGGGAAAACATCATTCACAAGCTTAGTATCACTAACATGCTCAGAATCTAACCTAGAAAGATGATCAGCTACTAGGTTTTCACTTCCTTTCCTATCCACTATGTGCAAGTCAAATTCTTGAAGTAATAAAACCCACCTAATCAATCTAGGTTTGGACTCTTTCTTTCTCAACAAATATTTAATAGCAGCATGATCTGTGTGTACTACCACTTTGACTCCCAACAGATAAACTCTAAATTTCTCAAAAGTAAAGACAATAGCTAACATTTCTTTTTCAGTGGTAGTGTAATTTACCTGAGCATCTACTAATGTCCTGCTGGCATAATAGATAGGATGAAAAACTCGGTCTCGCCTCTGTCCCAGAACAACTCCTACTGCGTAGTCACTTGCATCGCATATGACCTCAAAAGGCAATGACCAGTCCGGAGCAACTATTATAGGTGTTGTTATTATCTTCTGTTTCAATTCTTCAAAACTTTTTAAACAGTCATCATCAAGAAGGAACTTGGCATCCTTTTCTAACAGCTTGGTCAAGGGCTTTGAAATTTTTTAGAAATCTTTGATGAATCTTCTATAGAATCCCACATGCCCAAGAAAACTTCGGACTCCTTTGACACTATTAGGAGGTGGCAACTTCTCAATTAATGATGTCTTGGCTCGATCTACCTCCAAACCCTCCTTAGACACCTTATGTCCTAATACTATTCCTTCCTTCACCATGAAATGGCATTTTTCCCAGTTCAAAACTAAGTCAGTTTCCTCACACCTTTCAAGTACCTTAGAGAGATTCTTCAAACAAACTTCAAATGAATCACCAAAGATAGAAAAGTCATCCATGAAAATCTCCATGATATCTTTGATGAAATCAGAGAAGATTGATGTCATGCATCTTTGAAAGGTTGCTGGTGCGTTACACAACCCGAAAGGCATTCTCCTGAAAGCAAAAGTGCCATAAGGACAGGTGAAGGTTGTTTTCTCTTGGTCCTCAGGTGCTATAGAAATTTGATTGTATCCACTATAACCATCCAGAAAACAAAAATATTCCTTCCCTGCTAGCCTATCAAGCATTTGGTCAATGAAGGGAAGAGGAAAGTGATCTTTTCTAGTGGCTGTGTTTAATTTTCGATAGTCCATGCATACTCTCCAACCAGTGACAGTTCTTGTAGAAATCAATTCTTTCTTTTCATTTGTTACAACTGTCATCCCTCCTTTCTTAGGGACGCACTGTACTGGACTAACCCATGCACTATCTGAAATTGGATAGATGATTCCTGCATCTAGCCACTTGATGATTTCCTTCTTGACAACTTCCTTCATCATTGGGTTAAGCCTCCTCTGATTCTCTATAGATGGCTTATGATCATCTTCCAGTAGGATTTTATGCATCACAATGGAAGGGCTTATCCCTTTGATATCTGCAAGTGTCTATCCCAGAGCTTTTTTATGACTCTTTAGTACTTTAATCAGTCTCTGTTCTTGATGAGAGTTCAATGATGTAGAGATGATGACAGGTAATGTCTCTGAATCCCCTAAATATGCATACTTCAGATGTGTAGGGAGAGGTTTTAACTCCAAAATCGGAGGTTGCTTAATTGAAGGCTTAAGAGATGGTGCTGAGCGGGAAGCCAAATCTAAAGATTCGACTTGCCAATGATGTTTAGCTCGAGTAGTTGAAAAATTCAGCACTTGGGCTACCTCATGACTAGTTTCAGTGTTCTCATGCTTCACTCCCATTAATAATGCTTCAATAGGGTCATGGATTATTATTGAATTAAATTGCTCTTGAGCTAATTCATCAATCACTGAAACTCTGAAGCAATTTTTCGCATCTCTAGGATATTTTAGTGCTTTGTCCATGTTAAACACCACCTGCTCATCCCCCAATCTCATCACTATTTGCCCCTTTTCTACATCAATAAGAGTTCTAGCTGTGGCTAAGAATGGACGACCAATAATCAACGGATTATCTTTATCTTCTTCACAGTCTACAACAATGAAATCAGCTGGGTATATGAACTCACCAACCTTTACTAAAACATCTTCAATTATACCCCGTGGATATGCTAAACTCCGATCCGCTAATTGCAATGTTACTGTGGTAGGTCTTGCCTCACCGAGTTGCAACTTCTCAAAAACAGATAACGGCATAAGGTTGACACTTGCTCCAAGATCACATAAAGCCTTACCTTGAAAGTGAGTGCCTATTTTACAAGGCACAGAGAAGCTACCTGGATCTTTGCACTTCATTGGAATCCTTGGGTTGATTATTTTGCTGCACTCTTCAGTAAGTGCTACAGTTTCAAACTCACCAAATCTCCACTTCTTGCTCAGCATCTCTTTCAAAAACTTGACATACTTAGGCATGTACTCCAATGCTTCTGAGAATAGGATATTGATATGAAGTTGCTTGAATATTTCTAGGAATTTTTGATACTGCTTATCTTCCACCTTCTTTTGAAGTCTTTGAGGAAATGGTAATGGAGGTATTGTCCTTGGTGATGTATGCAGTTTCTCTCCTTGTTTCTCACTCTTATCAACATCTGCCTATTTTTTAACTGCTTCACTACTCATTTTTTTCTTCTTTTCAACTGATGCATCCACACATTCTTCTCCTATTCCTTTATCATTATTTGTCTCCTCTATGGCAATTTCACCTTTATCTTCCTCTACAATAGCCTTTGATGCAGGTGTGTGGTTAACCACCTTCGGTGTTTGATCATCTGGCAACGCTTTTCCACTTCGAAGAGTTATGGCCTTACATTCTTCCTTACCTTCTCTTCTGGGATTAGGCACCGTGTCACTTGGCAATCCCCCTTGTCTAAATGAATTCATTGCTGAGGCTAATTGACCCATCTGTAGTTCTAGATTTCTCAAGGAGGTGTCAACTCTAGCATTCACTTGAGCTTGCTCTTCATTTTGCTTACTTTGAATGCTAATGAATTTCGCCAAGGCATCTTCCAAGTTCGTCTTAGGTTCTTAAATAGGTGCATTTTGCCTTACTGGTTGAGTGAAACCTAGTGGTTGAGTAGGCTTAATGCTTGAGGAAGATGCTGGTTGATTCAATGCTGGTCCATACTTCCAAGAGAAGTTTGGATGATTTCGCCACCCAGGATTGTAATTATTGGAGTATGGATTCTGATTCTTTGAAAAGTTCCCCACATAATTAACTGGTTCTGACAGTGCCAAAGGACAAGAGTCTACTGAATGTAGATCCCCACAGTTTTCACAAGCAATTGGAACTACCTGAGCAGAACAGACATTCAATTGCTGATTTCGCTGCACTTGAGATTCTAACATATCAAATCTCTTATTCAGAGCGGAAAGAATAGTGGCAATTGGAATAAAGGGGTCTTCTTGAGTATTGGCAACATTGATACTCACCCTTCTATCACCTCCTCTTTGTACATAACTCTCAGACAATGTGTCCAATGCCTGAATAACATCATCTACAGGCATTTCATCCCAACGTCTATTTAGAATAGCATCTAACATTGTATCGGTTTATGGAGTTAGACGCGTGCAGAAGTTCTGAACGATAGCACAGTCATCCATCCCATGGCTTGGGCATTGACGAAGTAAATGCTTATACCTCTGCCATGCAGCATATAAATGCTCGTCTAAAGCCTGCTTGAAGTTTATGAGCTTACGACGTACATCTGCTATTTTATTATTTGGAATGAAGCGAGCTCTGAACCTTGCTTCTAGCTTATCCCAAGTATCTATTGAACCCTCAGGCAGAGTCAGTAGCCATTCCTTGGCTTTTCCTTGTAGAGAGAGAGGGAATAGTTAAAGTCTCAACACATCTCTTGGTACCCCATTCTGCTTGAATGAATCGCACACCCCCAAGAATGACAGAATATGATGGTCGGGATCTTCATCAGACCTCTCACCAGTGAATTGTCCGTTGAGCTGCAACATGGAGATCATTACTGGCTTCAACTCAAAGTTAGCAGCTTGAAAGTCTGGCACTACTATGCTAGATAGAGTGCCCTTCATAGTACGACCCACAAAGTCTTTTATGGACTGATTTGCATTCCCTTCTTGAGCCATTTCTTCACTCACTGAATTTGGAGTTTTAGAAGGACTTTCTTCAAAATTCAAGTTTACCACGAGATCACTAATTTTCTTCGTTGTGCGCTTCTTCGTTGTAGAGGTTTGCTTCGGCATGTACTATGGTACCTGTAGAGGAAAATTCAACCAATTTGTATTACTTTAAACAAAAAGAAATCAAAGCAAATAAAAGAATGAAAAGAAATTCTAACTAATTAACTAACTAATGTTTAATCGAGAACTACTAAAGGTTATACACTTCTAACTGAACAATTAAGCCATTCCCCGGCAACGACGCCAGAAAACTTGATCGCTAAAATTTTTATGCGTGTCCGCAAGTGCACGGGTCAGATCAAGTAGTTCAGTGATAAGTAAAAGTATCGTTCTCACGAGGAATGACTGGAATGCAATTAGGCAGTGCACAACCTACTTTTATCCACGTTAAACAACTAATTATGAGATTCTTGATTTTAGAACTGATTTTAAAATAAAACGACTTGAAAGAAAACTTAGTTGGCAAAGGAAAGTTTGGTAAAATCTAAGATTTAGAATTACCTAGAGTCACTAATCCCTTGATGCTTACTAAATTTAATCTCTTGTTTAATTGCAATTAATTTTCACCTTGTGGGTTAAGGAATTCAAAAGCTATAACCGTCCGTCGATGTAATTACAGCCCTATTCTCCCCTAGAATCTAAGTGTCCTTAGATTTAGGTTTGAGTGCATTAAGAACTATAACCCTCTACAAACCAATTAAGGTAATCAGGTATATGTCTATCCCAATTACAAATTAGATGATTCTAAACTTAATTTATCCAACTCTTAGGTCCAATTTAGAATCCCTTTTTCAAGGTAAATTTCAATTTCCCAAATCAAATCAAAGAGGTGGCCAATCCCTAAGAAAGCATTAAGCAAGAGAAGGATACACAAGATTCCAATCATCACAATTAATAAGACAATTAATGATTCAGTTCACATCAAGTTCATAGTGCTCTAGGTAAAGAGGAATTTAGCCACACATAGCTAAATCTACAGAGAATTCCCAATCAAAATACATGGAGAAAATAAAAAGAACAAAGAAAGCAAACAAAAGGGAAGAATGAGATGCAGAAAGTGGAGCTCCCCCTTTGATTCTTCTCTTCCTTCACCCTCCAAGCTTAGAGAACCTTCAAAGAACCCTCAAAATCGTCTCTTGGACGCTCAGAACTTCCTCTGCCGCCGAATATTCGTAACCCTAACTTCTCCTCCTTCTTTTAAAGCTGGAAAAGTAAAACTGTGCGTTTCAGGTCCGACCTCGCTATGGCAAGGACTGACTCTCGCTATAGCGAGGTCTCTTAAGTGCTCAGGTTTCCGCTGCGCTCGCTACATCCAAGCCATAGCGAGTTGCTCTCTGTAAATTTCTATGCAACACAACTTCGCTATTGCGAAGCCTCCCCTTCGCTACGGCGAATTCACCATCTCGCTACAGCGAACTCTGTTCTCGCTATGGCGAGAAGACTTGTAAAATCTGTGGTTGCCCATCTCAGCTTCCCTCTTTTATTTGCAACTCTTTCTATACTTTGTAACTTTTTCCTGAAACTAAAATAAATCACAAAATGAGGCTCAAACTGATAAAAATATTAAAATTAAAATACTTCTTTTGTTTTGTTTGATTGAATATATTTTTAACCTATTAATCAAGGGAAAAGAACCTTACCTCCCTAATTTAGTGTCAAATATAATCCTTTTTAATCCTAAATTAGGAGGTTATCATAAAACATGATGGTCGTGGCACTTCAATCCATAGATTTTTCATTCATGAATATTGACACATCGTGAAATATTTGAGGAGAAGGCATCAGGCACTTTTAAAGTAGCTAGGAAGTTACAAACTTTCAACTTCTCTTGTGGGGACAATGCATAGCAAGCAACTAGAATTAGAACTTTGTTCCTTTTTTCTATCGAGTGCAATTCTGGCCTAATTCCTATGTCAACCAAGCCATACCGACTTTTCACTGTATCCTTTATCTTTCCAGCCAACCCCATAACAGTTGACACGATGTTATCTGAAACATTTATCTCGATGTGCATGACATCAATGTTGTGTCGGATCATAAGTGTTTTCCAATAAGGCAAGCAGAAGAAGATACTTTCTTCCTCCAATTAAATGCATTGGGGGCATGGTCACGTTCCCTAGAGTCACATCACCCAATGCTCATAATTGACAAAGTGCCTCATCACCAGTTAAAGGAAAAGGTGCAACTCTATGTTCAACCTTCCCATCAAATGCCATTCGATTTCGCCTCTATGAATGATTGGTTGGTAGGAAGCGACAATGACCCAAGTAGCATAACTTATTTCGTAATAAAATAGAATATATGTCTTTGTGGCAACAGGGGCATGCAAGCTTTCCTTTTGTAGACCATCTTGATAGGTTCCCATATGTCGGGAAGTCATTAATTGTCCATAATAAAGCTACACGCAACTTGAAATTAGATCTTTTGTAGGTATCATATGTCTCTACTCCTTGCTCCCATAATTCAAGCAACTCCTCAATTAATGGTTGGAGATAGACATCTATGTCATCACTTGGACTTCTAAGGCTTGGAACTAAAAGTGTCATCATAGCGGCAAATTATATGGAACTAACACAACTGGCCAAATACTATGATTAGTACTCATATTTCCCCAAGGTTGGAATCCGTCACTTGCTAAGCCCAACCGAACATTTCTTGGATCACCAAAAAATTTTGCATACTGTTGATCAAATGATTTCCAAGCAATAGAGTCTGTTGGATGCCATAAAACACCATCATCAATGCGTTCCTCATCATGCCACCTCATATCCTTTGCTGTATGGTGAGACATGTATAGCCTTTGCAACCTAGGCTTTATAGGGAAATGTCGTAACACTTTATGAGGGACTTTCTTTCTTTTATGACTATTTAACTTCCATCGAGATATATTACACTTAAGACATGATTGAGCATTGGCATGCTCTCGCCAATATAAGACGCAGTCATTCTCACATGCATCAATCTTGGTGTAATCCAATCCTAATTCCTGAATTACCTTCTTCGCTTCATAGTAGGAGTTAGGTACTAATGCCCCCTCTGGAAGAACATCCTTAAATAAGCTTAATAATGAATCCATGGATTTCTTGCTCTAATGGTTAAGGCACTTAAGGTGGAGTAACCTGACTATAAAAGAAAGTTTTGCAACTTTGTTACAACATGGATAAAGGTCAGTTTGAGCATCCTGCAACAAGTCAAAGAATTGTCTCGCCTGGCCATTAGGTGGCTTATAATTGTCTGACCCAAGGTTTTCCTCATTTGAATCTGCACAACTGTACATATCATGAAGCATCCCAACAATGTCATCTTCTTCATCAGTGTCATCACCTACCTCACCATTATCCTAATGCAATGGACTGTAAGCACTAGGACGAACTTCTCCATGTGAGTCCCACACTTCGTAACTCGAGTTAAAACCCTTTCTTAATAGATCTGCCCTTACATCAGTTCGAGTCTTCCATTCGATATTCCTACACCCCTTACATGGGCATCGAATCATATCATTCACCCTTGGCTGACTAAAAGCCCATTGAAGAAACTCATCAACTCCTTGTCTATATGATGGATCAACTCTATTATTGATTTCTATCCAACTTTTATCCATGTTTGTTACTTCCTACATTTTTACCAACATCAGTGTGAGTTAAGCCTTTTACATGTAAAGAATTGTATAATTATATCAAGTCATGAGTTTTAAACTTGTCCATCCTTATTTTTATATTTAAGATCTAAACCAAAACCAAACTCTGGTTCTAGTACAAACCATACCTAAACTTTATTAAAATTATAGTTCTGATAAGAGTATAGATCATAATATAGTTTTGTTGGTAATACATACTAAAACCTTAATTGAACAGGTAATAGGATAAACAATTACCACAGAGTAGCAATGTAAGAGATTAGATAAACTAGAGGGAGCAATCGCAAAGAGAAACAATGTTCAAGTGGACTCTAGCTTATTGCTTTATTGTTTCTCATTCCTTTGTAAATCTTAGAGAATATAGACAACGGTCATGGTTGACAAGATCTATTAGTTGTATTCAAGTCCTATATATTGCATGTATGGGATGAATTTTATGGCATGGACACTGCAAATTATAATAGATACAGCTCTAAAGAAAAAGTAACACCATAAAAATGATATTGATCTTTCATCCCATTAGCAATAGTCTTAGTTGTAAGTTATATTGATTATGGTTTATCATGCTAAGTCACATCTCTACCTTAGTTCAATCCATAATGGCATGAATAAGTATCTATAATTATTTCATGTCATTAATGTATACATTTTTTTGAATGGAATAAATTTATATAATCATTTCATGTTGTTTAATTGCATTATTATTATTCATTTAATTATTAGTTGAATAAATATAATTTATAATAAACATAATTTTTAGTATTATTATATAATTAATTTTATTTATTATTCCTTGTTATTATTTATTTAATATTAACTGGATAATTTTGCTTTATGAAAAAGTAATCTTATTATTATTATTATTTAATTTTAGTTACATAATTTAATATTTATTGTTTAATATTCTATTTACTTAATATTAATTACATAAATCTATTTTTTAATAATTATTATTATTAATATTATTTTCATTAATTTTATTAATGTTATTCATTAATATATCTTTAATATATATGTTATCATTTACTATTTATTTTTTATTTATTTAACCTTAATTTAAAAATTTTAATTTATAGTAAAAATTTTCTTCCTCTTATTCTTATCGTTATTATTAATGTAATTTTTATTATATAATTTATTATTTATTATTTGATATTAATTTAGTTTACTTGATTTATAATAAATACTTTTATGTTGAAAATATCTACTTAACTTCAACTACTGAATCTGATTTCCATATAATAAAGCTAAAGCAAGTTATCATAATCAATTTCTCAATAATCTCAAGGCACATGAAAAATGAAAGATATAAAAAGCTACTTCCATCAATTCTTAGCAATTGCAAAGCAAATGAAAAAAGGACATATGAAGCTACTTCTATCAGTGCTCAACAATTTCAACCTAATTCTAAAGGGTATTCTAAATTGTCAAAAATGTAGCTATACTGACCTAATGATAAACCTTGCCCAACAGCTTAGAATCTAACCCTCCAAGCTTGGCTGAAGCTGTTTGTAATGCTATAGATAAATGACAAGATAGGATTCTCAAAATAGAGTTCTCCCTTCTCCTAGATTAATGAACAGATAAATTGAAATTAATACCAACACATTAAGTACCTTTGACAAGATAAATTAACACATAACTTAAGCAACTAAAGTATGTCTTTTTCTTTTTTTCAATCTCAAAAGTAATCTATGAGAAGAAGCAACTCAAATTCCAACATCAATTCCATAGCATATCAGTTCAATTACTAATAGCATAACCAAACCAATACACCATTTAACTTCAACACATAAGTCACATATTACCCAAAGAAAGAAAAAAAAAAAAAACACACACACACACACACACACACACACACAAAAGATAAAGTTTTGCACCTACAGATCTAAAAGTCAACTTTGAAAGTTTCCACTAAATATTTTCAACATATAACTCAAAGTCACCAACTTAAATATGAAGCGCACTCTTTAGAAATTAAACTAATGTCTACCACAAATTTACTATATGAAGTAGTGAAGCACTTAGGCATATTTGAAGATAATGTAGTGGAACCAAGAAGCCTATTTCAAATGATGCATCATAACCATAATCAAAGGAGGCCAACAGAGATGAAGGCATGAGTTGGACATAATAATTATACTCAATTGGCACTCTTATAAAATAATACATACTTTACAGTTATATTATATTTTAATTTTATTATTACTACTAAATAAATAATAATTTAATTAATACTAACTTACAAATTCTATGTTATGTAGCATGATGCCAAAACTTTATATACTAAGTCTACACGAGATTCCTTCACTCAAATTTTTCCAATCAAATGCAAACCATAATCATATAATAAGCATTGAGTTCAGCCATTCACATCACAAAATTGAAACCAAGTAATTTTTCAAGTTAACTACAACCTATTTATAACAAATTAAGCTCTCACGCCCTAGCTTTTTCCAATCTAAGACATTAAAAAGGCTAGGATTAGTTTAAGTCTAAGTGAGAAAAGATCTAATTAATTAAATTATTGATGCTGCCAAATAGTGGATAAAATATTAATTATAAATCAATTTTTTCACCAAACAATAATATGAATATCTTTAATATAAAATTTTATTTTCCTACTCTCTATTTTTAGACCAAAGAAATAGTATTTTAAAATAAAAAATACTAAATAATGCTGCGAACAGATATTCAAATATTTTTTTAGGAGCAAGAACAGACAAATAAAGTAATAATTATGGAGAAGTTGGCTAGCTCATGTCATTTGGTTAAACTTAACTAAGAGAATAATTCACAATTCATGGTTAAGAAAAGTGGACCCAGACTATTTAATAATATAATGTTAGTTGAAGCATTTTTATCACCGTGTGCATTTTTTTTACTAGACTTCTGACTTCATGTATTTACACTTTTGTCTTATTGGACATAGCTTATATACCTTATATAATATTTCCCCAAAGAGAATAAAGCACTTGACTAAGCAAAAAATATGTCCTTATAAAAGATGGAACACTAGCGTACAGTGTACGTTCACTTAAGTAGTTAATTGCCAAGAACAAAATATTGCATTTCCTCAAAATTTATGTACTTATAAAAATTTGTTAAACTTTCATTTTAATTTCTTTTTCTGTTTACGGAACAATTGACCCATAATATTTAGCCTACCTAGGATTTAGCCAAAATCAAATCCTACTTCATCTTTTATGGTATTGGGTAACTAAGTTCTGAAATCTTAGA
Organism: Erythrophleum fordii; assembly: GCA_032878935.1. Lineage (NCBI taxonomy): Eukaryota > Viridiplantae > Streptophyta > Magnoliopsida > Fabales > Fabaceae > Erythrophleum > Erythrophleum fordii. The sequence continues at coordinate 6,692,754 of JAVQMF010000028.1, forward strand.
GAGTTGCTTATAGTCGTGTTTACTCAATGTGCACTGGTTACATATATCCTAAAACGTACTCAATGAAGCAAATTTGGCAAGACATATCCAAATATATAAACACTTTCATCATAGCAACTAGTGACAGCACAGGATATAATTAAAAAGCCTTTATCATGAGACCAAAAGAAGATAAATGTTTGAACACTTGTTACCTTAAGAAAATGAATACCCACAGCAGAGGGAGGAAAACTTTGAGTAGTTGAGTTACTTAAAACCTTGAATGTCAAGTTGATCAAGCTGCATAAGTAGCACAAGGATTATATAGAATTAGAATCCTATAATTATGTAGAATTAGAATCAAGCTACACAAGTTGCACAGCTTTTGGTTGGATTAAACAAAGAACTACAACTTATGTACAGGAATTCTTTTCCAAGGCACTCACAACTTTTTGCCTAATTTCATCCATAAAACTTGCACCTTCTTTGAGGCTTTCCATGGAACATGCATCAATGCCTAGATACTTATGACAATATTTATTTTAATTTTTTTTTGGGATATAGTAGACAAATATGCTATATAATTCAAATCAACATATTACATAAGTTTACATGGGAAAACAGAGAGAAGCAGAGGTCCTACTTTTGTTTAAAGCAATGCAAACTCAACTCTTTCAAGTTAGCCAAAGAATGAATCTTGGCTTAACTTCTCAAACATATATATACACTATTGATTACTCCACCCTCAATGGAACGAGAACTGATGTCATTTAATAATATAACTATGAATAGTATTCGATATAAATTATGGAAGGTATTAACTTCTACACCAATGTGAGGAAGCAAATATTTTTCTATATTAAAGTAAATATGTATTATCACCCTAAGTGCTAGAATCTATTCTAAAGTAGCTAAATGTGCAATAAGTTTAGCAAATAAAATTTCATTCCTTCCCACAGAAGAAAACCCACAGAAAGTTGCACAAAAAATGGTGAGAGAAACCTCTGAACCTATAATGCGTTTGGCGAACTGATGTGTAGTAGCTAACAACAGCGAAATACATTAGAGGAGCTAAAAACCTGCTAGGGTAGGCTGAAATCCAAGAAGAGTGGGGGAACAATGCTGCAAGGTGAAGAGGAAATTCTATGTTGGGGGAAGCTCTGTGAAATCGAAGGAAAAGGGTGAGCCTAGCAAGGAAGAGAGGAGATGAATGAATAATACAAATTAGGGCTCTAAAATCAAACTTTTTTTCTTTTCACTTATCTGTAGGTCTGCCATAAAAGGGGTGTGACTAGTGGATTTGGTGATTTCACCCTTACCGTATCTGACTGAATCAAGATTCTGTAATTGAAAGAGAATGCCTTAGTTGATATCCCATCACTGTTCCCACTTCATTATATGTCTTTTTTATTTTTAAAGTTTTAATTTTTCATTATTCATATATTTGGTTGCACTGAGAGAACTTTTCGTGAATATGTAATGTTCAGAATTTTTTCCAAATTAAAATTTATGACCGTTGGAAGTTAAGGTGATTAGGGTGCAGATTCTCTACTGCTCGCCACTAACCAGTACGCCATACTGCTCGTAAAAGCTTAATTGTTTTTCTCATTGTGTGATCGTCAAGAAGCCATGTCTCCCAAGTTATCAAAATGCACAGTTTAATTATATCCTCCCAACACTAATTTTCTGAAGCTATCTTCCTCAGTAGCTAGCAACACTTCTCTCATTTCTCAGACCTATCCTTTCATTATGACAAGTTTCTTCATGGCCAATCTTGCTTATTGTCACAGAATATTTCAAATCATCATTTGCATGTCTTTGTCCTTGTCAACAACATAAGATAAATCCAATTATCAAAAACTCATTAACATGGGGATACAAGAAATCCTACGTAATGTTAAAGAACAGTTAGCTAGAAGATAAACCAGTGGATTTCTTAGACTGAAAGATGAATCCTATGTTATCTTGGATTCATGTCTCCATTGGTGTTTTTTTAGTACTAATGAAAACAAAGTAGAGAAGAGGAAGGAGAAGAAGAGAGGAAAACAGAGAAGAGAAGACTCTATTTTTTTAGGTTGAAAATGGAAATGGAATAAATTTGATGGGTAGAATTTTTTGTATAGGGATTGTTATTTCAAATGAAGGTAATGTCTTCTACTTCTTTTGATTTTCTTTTTAAATTGTTCTTTGATCTGGGATCCTTCTTGCTTTCTTCTTTCTCTTTTCAAGAAAAGGAAGAAGATAACTTCAACTTTCTTATTCCTGAAACAAAACCATTCTTCTCTGAAGCTTTTAACAACTGTTTTTGAAAATGACTATTACAGAATTCGGATTAGCTCAGGCTTCGAAAGAGAATATGAATATCCAGAAATGGTCATCTTCCATATCTACTCAATAAAACGACTATCAAATGGTGAGATCATTAGCGAGATCTTCAAGAAGAGCTCGAAGGGGGTCTAAATAAGAAAGTGGTTCTAGGTTGCTGGCCTTTCCAGGATGGACGGATTAAGCAGAAGCATAAAGGTGGGCTGCGTCAGGCGAGGGCATCGAAGTTCAGTTTCAAAGGTTAGCGTTTTAGCTTGTTCCTTGTTATAGCAAATAGTAGCGCCAAGATGAAGCTCCTGGATCCGTAGCTCGGTAAAGGAATGAAAGAAAGAACTTAGCCTTGGTAGATCAACTCAAGGTACTGACAAAGCTAGTAACAACGTAGCTTCAAATGAACAAGAAGAACCACAGAGAATGAGTATTTCCTTTTCCTCGATCAAAATTTTGGTTTTAGCGAGCACCGTAAAAATAAGATCTTAAATGTATGTAAAATCATAAACAAGAAAAATAATAATAATTTCAGATTATATAATATGGATGGATTACTCTAATTTCTTCATCATTCTTTTATAAATATATTTTTTAATTAAATAATATCTTAAACTTTTATTATATTACATATGAAAATTTTAATATATTAAATTGAAGTGTTTCATTCTAATTTTGTACAATCTTTTTAATATTATAATTATTTTAATTCACTTTTAAACTAATAAAAAGTATCATGAAAAGTAGGTTTATGTTAAAAGATGAAAAAAAAATTATAATTTTTTATTGTAAAATTAAATGAGATATGGATAAATAATATAAATTAATAAAAACTCTATTAAAAAAGTATTAGATAAAAGATAGAGGTCCCCTAGTCAAGCATAGAGTAGTGTTAGCTTTCGACATCAACAAATTATGACATGGCAAAGCAATAACCATTGGATGCAATGGATGGCTATGATTTCGTAAAAATGACCATCATTTTCCCTCACAAAAATGAGGGAATCCGAACCCCTGAAAAACGCTGCATTGCTGCAAGGGAAGACAGCTTCAAAAATGCAGCATGTGCAGCTAAAAAGATCAGAATGGTAATAAGTGAAGTATCCTGAAATAAAAAATGAAAAAAAGAGAAAAAGAAATAAAGAAAACCATGTTGATTTGTGTGCTTATGAAATCATTCAACGTATTTCTTTAGCCCAGATTGAGAAAGTATATAAGTTGGTGCTTGGTGGAGATTACAGAATCGAATGCCATAAGCCATTGCGTGGGGCATCTCCTAAATATTATGATAGATTTTGACAATGATAACCTATGTTAAAATAAAATGAAAGTGCAAAGTTGTTTTAACAAAATAAAATGAAGGAACCAAATTAAAAACTCGAACAAAGTAAATCAATGTTTCTATGAGAAAAGTAATTACACTAAAAAGTGAAAGAGAAGAGCATTTTCATGCTTTAAAATATTGTGTAAAAAAATTAATTTTATTGACAATAAATAAATAATAAATACTTTTACAATATATATATATATATATGTCAACTAACTAGATAATAATTTTTTAAATAAAAAATATATTAGATTTAATGTAGGATATGAATGTAATCTATTTTAATATCTCTTAAATCTGATTCTCTAATTTTTTTTTTTTTTTATTTTTAAAAAAGTTGCAAAGTGAGTCTTATTTTAAAAATAATAATTTTATATTTTTTAAAATATTCAAACATTTGCATATCCATCCTAGCCTACATATTATTCAAAAGCATAAACATCAAATTTCCTCAAAGTTCTCAATGCCAAATTTCAACAATTAATCAATATTCATAACACGGGGTTTTCAAAATATCAAAAAGAAAATATGTAAAGGAAATCATACATGCATGTCACAGGTGATTTGTGTATATATATGTACTATTCAAAATTTTGATTAATCTAGATTTTGATGAGCACAGAATCTAGAGAATTGGCTTGGTGATTTATGGGATATTGTAGAAGAAAGATTGAAAGAGACAGGACATTAATTTCTTAAAAGATATGCGTACTATGGTGGCTTGTGAAGAATAATTTAAAAATCACCAATACTAAAAAATTAAGTAACGTTTTATGCATAGAATGTAAAAAGGTTGAATTGTTAAATAAAAATAATTTTAAGAATAAAACTAATTTTTATGTCTTTATTTTAAAAATAATAAAAATAATAAAATAATATTAAATGATAATTAGAAAATTATAATTAATATTACATTAAAATTATATAAAAAAGGATTATCTTTACAAAACATAATACCCTCTCAATTAGACTTTATTATGAGTTAAAAAACTCGTTACGTTGAAAAAATATATATATGAGCTACAAAAAAAGTACAAAAAAGAGCTTATTTTTAAAAAGACCAAATAAAATATAGGTCAACTCATCCTGTTTTTAATTTTTATATTATTAATCTATATTTCACTTATTCTTCCTTTTATTTTTCTAATTCTTACTGTTCCCTTTATTTTTAGTTTTAAAATAGTAATATTTAAAGTAAAAGTAAAAAAAATTGTAATATTATGTGATAAAAATTACTAATAGCTAAATAAAAAGTAAATTGATGAGAAATGATATATTAAATAATACAAAATTTGCAATATCTAATGAAAAATAGACTTTAAATCAATATTTACAATATTGTATATATTTTTCTAACAAAACACCAAGTCTTTTTAGGCCAAGTCGAGTTCGACCCATTTTTTATTAGGCTTGGGCTCAAGTTCCAATAGTGATGAACAGTATCAAGTTAAGCCCAAGCTTGGGCTTTATTTTTTAGCTTTTTTTTTTTTGTAAACCTAGCCTATTTTTACACGAGTTTCACCGAGATCAAATCTACTCTCAATACAAAATCTTATAAGTAGATATATGGTAATGATATTAGTACAATCTATGTATGCATTAATTCATTGGCAATATGTCTGGTCTAATATGAAGGTATGGAGTCTTTGGTGGAAGAGGCACCAAAGCAATATCCTGCATGATGAGTCAAGTCTTTGTTGTACCCAAGTCATGAATAAATTAAATGTAATTAAAATATTACTACATACAATATGCTTGTAAAATAAATTGAAAATATGTTCAAAAAATTAAAATGTTAACAAAATTAAAATTGAAACAAAATATGTAAGAACAAAAAAAATCTAATCAGATTAGATTCTAAGTGGTGCCTCTTTCTCTCTATCTAAAACTAATTAAAATATAACTTTTACAATTATCTTTCCTTCGTCTTAGTAAAAATTAAATAATCAAAGATATTTTACCTCAATATAATAAGTCCTACACTTTTATGAGTACACCGAATTTTTTTTTTTGGTAACTTCTATCTTATTTCTTAATATAGGATTTGTGAGTATATTATACTGAATTTGACAATTATAGACTTTTAAAATGTTTTCTTACCTTTTAAAAGAGATATAGCTTCATAACTAATTTAAAATGGTAAAAGCTTGATTACAAGATAATAAATTTGAATACTAAATGAAATAATTCTATTTCCTAATACAAATTATGTGATATCTTAGGAATTGGATCCTTTCCATTGTGTGATGATGGAGTGCACTTCAATTGACGCTAAAACATGTCATTTCTCTCAATTGTTGTCACATTGCACAAATTTTTTTTCATTTGTAGTAAAAAAAACACAAAAAATAGTGCCTTATCTTTATGATCCACAAGCATTTTATTGATTAGATGGCAATCATAATTAGAATACTTAAATATTTTTAAATTAAAGTTTTCAAAACCTTTTGATTTTAATCTCTTTAATTTTAAGTTATACAAAAACTTTTGTTTTTTGATGCCTTATTTTTAATTTAAGAGTTTTGGCATGCATTTCCCAAAAATCTGGAGAAACTTTTACATATTTAAAAATAAATTCAGAAAAATATTTTAAATAACAAAAAAAAAAAAAACACTGTAATACAAGGATAGAGATTTTGAGTATTTTTTCTGGTTATTATTATTACGAAAGGGGTACAATACATATACATATGTGTGTGTGTGTGTGTGTGTGTGTGTGTGTGTGTGTGTGTGTGTGTGTGTATTATATCTTGTTCATATCCTTTTATTATTTATTTATTTATATATTTTAAATTGAACACAAAATGAAGTATAATACAAGTGTGACATAAGAGATATAAAAAAGACTTAATTTTCTTATATTGAGCTGATCTTTTACCATTTTAGAGCTAAGTTTACAAGAAAATATTTTTTTTAAAAGCTATATGCTTTAATTATTTAATCCTTAGGTCTTAAAAACATATAACTTAATTTTTGACAAATCTTTTAATGTTACTCATTAGTCCTCAAAGCATATAATAAATTATGTATTTAAAAGATTTATGACCAAATAATTGAAATATTTATCTTTTAAAATTCATAAAATATATTTTTTCCTATTTTTGTAGAATAATGTTTGATCTTGCTTATTTCACCCTTTCTATTTAAGTTTCCAAATTCAAATATCCTACATTTTTTTAATAATATCCATACCATTATTTTTTACTCCTCTTATTCACCACTTATATTATACTTCATTTTGCATTCAATTTAAAATAAATCAATAATAAAAGGATATGAACAAGATTATATATATATTACCCTTTTTGTAATATAAACAATAACAAGAAAAAAACATAGAATCTCCATCTTTGGATGATTGTATTAGTATTTTTGTTATTCAAAATATTTTGTTGAATTCTTTTAAAACATGTAAAAGTTTCTTTAAAATTTTATGAAATGTATGTCTAAACCTTTGGCTTAAAATTTAAGTATCAAAGAAAAAAAAAATTATATTATGACTTAAAATTAAAGAGTAGAGCAAAAAGTTTTGAACACTTCAATTTAAAAATATTTAAATGTACTTATTATGATTGTCATCTAATCACTAAAGTGATCATGGGTTCCAAAGATAAGACCCTATTTTTTGTGTTTTCTAGTACAAATGGAAAGAAAATTTTGTAATGTGGCAACAACTAAGAGAAATAGACCATTTATCCTCAATTAAGGTGCACTGCACCTTCATGCAATGGAGAGAATCCAATTCCAATATCTTAATGTATATTATTGAATAAAATTGAGAGTTAATTTTTTTTTTTTCAGAAATCAAGAATGTTAGGTTATATTTAAAATAGTTTTAAGAAATTAGCACTTAGAATAGTTTTTTATAAACATGTGCTAAATAAATATCAATGAATTGGTAGGAAAGAAGCCAAAGAAGGATTTGGGTTTACATTGATTTTGGTTAAGGGGTTGACTTTGATGCATTCAGGAATAAGAATGTTGATTTGTTCTCTTTGGACTGAACAATGTGTCCAGACTGCAAGTTGACCAACAATAAGAATCTTGATACAGTGGAGCATAGTTAAATTTTTAAAAAAAAGAACCAAAATTCTCTTCAACTTTATATGGTTAGCAAATATTCCTTTCCACTTTTAAAAGAAAAATATTTTAAAATTTAAATTTAGATTTAAAATTTAAATATTTTGTTATTTAAATTATTAAGTTTAATTTACTAATCACATCCTTATTCAAAATATTACTACAAATTTAAAAATATTTTTAAATTATGTCAAAAATTCTATGGTTAAAATTTAAAAAGAATAGTTGCATTTCTAATCGTAATATGATAATCATAAAATAAAATATAGCTAAAATTTATATTATAAAATATAAACCATTATAACTGTGTGGAAAATCCTTTATCTAATATAATTTTTTGTTGATTTTAAAGCTATAATAAACTTTCAAAATATTAATAGTTCAAAACTTTTCAACAATTTCAAATTTTGAAAGATGTGCTTGCAATCATGACTCAAAAGTAAAATATGTTAATAAGTGATTAATTTACTTTTATTAAGATTTTCAACATGGTTTTTTATTTGGAAATTTTTAAAATTTGAATTGCAAGTGCATTATACTTGGTTTTAAACTTAATGCTAATAAGGATATTAAAAAAAAGTTATTTGAATATTTGTTCAATACTCTTAAATGTATTAGTTTAGATTTGTCTATAAAGCAAATTGAAAATTTTTTTTATTTTATTTAATTTTAACCTTTTAAAAAAGAATATATGTATGATGTATTCAATTATGTATGTATAGTATGAATATAAAAGTTTTCATGAATACTTTATAATCCTACAAAATAGTATATAGTTGTGTGTTTTATATTTCAATATGCTTCGGCGTGAAGATTAAACTTGAGTAAAATTGTTTGTAATCAAAGTACTTTAGCGACAAGGGGAATATGGCCACAAATGCCATTATTAGCAGTAATGTCAAGTAGCCACTAAAAATATTTTTAATGACAATAAAAAAAATATAGTTGCTAAAAGTTTTTCTATTATAATTTTTTTCATCTACCAAAAAAACAAAAAATGCATTTGGAGCAATAATTGATATGTAGTTACAAATAAACTTATTGGCGACAATAATAAGTGGCCACTAAAAAGGTATTTAGTGACGATAGTGACATGTAGACACTAAAGCTTTTCTTACCAAAATTTTTTTGACATGTCAAAAAAATTAAAAGTTCTTTTGTGGCGACAATTGGTATGTAGTCGCAAATAAAACTATTAGTGGCGACAAGTAGTGGCCACTTAAAATCTCTTTAGTGGCAAATGGAATATATGGTCACTAAAAAGTTTCCTGCCAAAAAATTAAAAGTGTTTTTACAACAATATTTATGTGTGGCCTCAAATGATATTATTAGCGGCAACGTCATGTGGCTACTAAAAATTTTTTCACTGGCGAAGTGCATGTATGGCTACTAAAAGATTTCAAATCATTTTTTTTTTTGTTTTGGTGTAAAAACATAAAAGTCTTTAACGGCGACTATGATTGAGTGGTCGCAAAAAAATAATTTAGCAACAACATTATTAGCCACTAAAAAAATATTTTCAAATGTCCCCATCAAAACTTTTTCACAACGAGTTTTTGTTGGCCACAAAATATATTTAGTAGCGACTTTTAAAGTATTGCAACTAAAGGTTATAGTAGTAAATAATATATACTTTTAGCATCGACTTTTAGTGACGACTAACTATATTCATCGCTAAATCTTAGTTTTTTAGAGGCGACTTTTTTTGTTGTCGCTAAAAATCGTCGCAAAAAATATGTTTTTCTATAGTGCCTGTTTTCACTTCACTAAGTTTTGCCACAATACTATTTTTATTTTTTAGACTGCTTAAAAACTCTAAATACAAGCTAACCTCATAAGTTTAATACTTTGGTTTTATAACTTTTCTCTCACTAGGTCTTTCTCACAACATATCTAAAAACTTAAAGATACAAGTTAAGCACACATTCTCTCTAAAAGTTCTCTCCAATATAAAACTAATTCACACAAAGTAATTACACATTAAAGCACAACAAAATTCTAAAGGTACTCGTTTAGCGTCCTCTTCTCTTTGTTAATTATCTTCTTGAAAATGTCTCTTTTAGATATTGCAGCTTTCAGCTTATGACCATTTAGAGAGCAACTTTCCTTCATTAAATACACATATATGCTCAATGTTCAGAAATCTATGTCTTCAATGTTCAAATCATTTCATGATCATATCAATGACTTTATCCCATATTGAGCAACCTTTAATATGCAAATCGCTAATTCCATCAGGTGCACATGTGCTAAAAGCTAGCATACTTGAATAATTCGTTATTAATGTATTTTCATCTTTGCTTCCTTCAACAGTAACTTCCTTAATCAACTTCCTAAAGTTTTGGACTTTCCTTTCGTAATTAAGAGACTAATTGAAGAAATCGTTATTTGCATACATCTCACATATTCCTTCATGAATGAGTATTTTGAATTCCTTCCATCTGTAGTGTATCATTAAGGCAACATCTAAATGAGGAAACAAGTTACCATTATTGCCAATTGATCTTAAATGCAAGCTTCAATCAAGATCTGGATTTGAACAAATACTTTACTTACAAGCTATGATCATATTTTTGCCAATCATATAATTAAAAATTGTTAATGAAAGCTTTGACTCAATTAATTCTTCTTTTGAAAACTTTCCATAAAATTATTTACTCAATTAATCATTCCATATAAAACCACATCATGTAATATTTTGATTAAAATTATTCAAACAGGTTTTAGCCCATGCAACAAGATTTAATCCAACAAAACACAATCAGCCCAAATACAGGACAATTTTGGCCCATTAAATTCATTTTCCAAAAATGACATCATTAGACATGTTTGACATAATTAAAACAAAAAATTCTTTGATCCAACAACTATTATAATTATACTCATTAATTTCACAAAAATAAAATCAATTCATTTAAGAGTTATCACATATTAAATAAACTAATATTTTAAGTAATTATTTAATAAAATATCATCTTATATTTAATAATTATTGTATTATAATAACTAAAATATTTTGTATTCTCGAGTTCAAAATATCATTATTCATTTAAGTTGGAAGAACATTCCAAAAACATTCACAAAATCTGGGTGATTTAAGAAACAAATCTATTGGACAAGGATCTTCTGCAACTGAAAATAATGACTGTATGAAGCAATTAGTGTGAATTTGAAACTAATGTAAGAAGAGTGAGAAAAAGTGATGATGAGAAGACTTTAGGAGACACAAGTTAAAAGACTAAATGCATGAAAAATTCTTAAATATTCTTAGAATGTCACATTATTTATGTTATCTCTAATTAAAAAAAATTAAATAAGATAAAATAGAATTCATCTACTAATAAAATAATTATTATTATATAATCAAATCCTACATTCAATTACTCTCTACTCTATTATCATATAAATAGTATATTGTATGAAGCCCTCTCTCTATTACTCACTATAGCACTATTATTGTATAAAGTATTTATTCTATTTTACTAATTATTAATATAAATGACCTAATACAATGAATATATAAAAATTTCTCCTATATGCACTATACAATCATTATTTTCAACTCTAAGTGAGCCTTATTCAAATTTATTGGCATTGACGTAGAAAACAGAATAGGCAGGAAGATTTGATTAAATTTTGACTCGGTAAATAGCGTGGTTAAATGTGATTATTCAGAAGTCAAAGGCAGAGGAGGAGACTCATCCCCCTTATGTCGAATTGTTATAAATTTCGGCCACATTGAAAGATTGCTTTTTTTTGGGAGAATTGATAAGTGAACCTGGTAACCCAAAAAAAAAAATTTATTGAATAAAGGTACATTTTTAAAGTTGAGCGAGTTTGATCACTTTCATCAAGGACATCACCCCTGCGAGCTTGAGCTCTCACTCTCCTGGGTTTTAATAAAATAATAATATTTATTATTTTATTAATATTATAAAATTAAACTGTAGAGAAGTCGAGTGATCACTCCACTTCTCTGCAGTTTTAATCATTTTATTAATTAAGATATACTATCAAATTTTTGCACGTCGTGAAATAATGAAATACTAATTTATACAACAAAAGAAATATTAATTATTTTAAGTAGCGGCATCCAGGTTTATTTAGCCCCACCCAACCCTTTTTTAAAGGCCAAGGCGCTTATTTCGGCTTACTGTTTTTATGTCTTCCAATAACTTTTATCTTTCCTTGCAATCCTGTTTTTTATCAATAAAAAAAAATATTTAAATGCAAAACAACCTCTTAACTGAAAAAATAATGCTGCTTATGTAAGTGAACGATTTTCAAAAGCTCTCCAATATTCACAATAATTTCGTAGGCTGTTTCTGTTAACACAGAATTGGAGTATGTCGCAAATTTTAATTTTGATCCATATAAAGGAAAAAGGAAATAAGTTGATCTTCCCCACCATGAGGATTCCCTTTGGGGGAAAAATAGTTGGTCAAAAAGCAGAGAAACAGCAGACGCTTCAACAATTAGTCCGTCCCAAACGTAACTAATTATATAGAGTGAACTCCCTTCTCAGTTACCTGTTATCCTGCCTAAATTTATGTCTACCAACGCGACTAAACTTTTTTTCTGGAAAGTAAATTCCACCATAAAAGCAATATTAAAAGTCCAAGTGTTACTGAAGCAAGTGGGTCACGGCAATAGGCATTTCAGCATATACATACTAGAAATTGAAGGCCAACCAGAAGAAAGGAGGGAACCCAAATAAGAAATTTGAAATTCAACCCAAAAATGGTAAAAGCAGGACATTGAGGCCTATAATTTTAGCAAGAAATTGTGTCATCGATTTCCCTCACTTGGTGGCCTGTGCGATTATGTTACTTAATGAACCGGCTTCCTCCTTTGCAGTCTCCACCAATGAATCCTGAAACCCAAAACATTAAATAATGTATTCGTATAGGTTAACAGAAAGAAAATGCCCTCCAAAAAAATTTGACAAAGACTGTTATTTCAGACCTGAGCAGCTATCAACCGTGCAACTGTTTTCTTGCTGGACTCTTGAAGCTCACCAGCAATTAGAAGTTCATCTAGTATATAGTAGGCCTTCAATGATACACAAATCAGTGAACAAATCAGACAGGAGCTTACTTAACGATTAGAAAATAGGTTAAATTAGTATTCTGACCTCTTAAATTTACTTATTGTTTTGATTTGGTCCTCTAAATTTGCTTTGTGCCAAAGTAGTCATTTAACTTCTAATTTGTAATTTCGCATGATCTAAATTATAAACCGTCAGCTCCGTTAAGATAGCACCAATCCGCCTTCTTATGTGTCTGTTAACTTGGAAGACGAAACTTGAGTTTTAGAATACATATGATAAGAATTAGAAAACCAATTTAGCATGAAGCATACTTAAAGGAGGACCAAAATACTAATTTAACCAAAATAATAAATATATTAAATAAAACATTTGGAGTTGATCCATCTTGAATGAATCATCAATAGCAGTAACAGGTGATAAGCAGACAAACCTTGTGGAAATTGAATATTAAGTCCAGCTCACAGACCTGCAAATGGAGTAGTTATAATTTATACTATTAAAATAAAGCAGACACACGAAATTCTTAGATCCTTTCCAAAAAGAATGGAAAATATTTCTCAGTTATACAATCAGTGCCCTTCAAAAGTGAAAGCTTATAAGAACTCACACTGCTAAAATACCGATCAAGGATCTCAACGTAATGATGAATTATTTCAAGGACTTCTAATTCGTTGTCATCTTCGTCAATACACATGCAGAAGTAGAGGCTAGCATATCTGCACAGGACATCCATTTCTACAATCAATCAATTATTGTCAAGATAGCCAGAACTGTGCCTTGCAAACGAATGGCAATATATGACAAAAGGCCATGGTTTCTTGGTACAATACCTTTTATAAACAACTTTATATCCTCTCCAATCTACAAAATTACAGAGCTTAGGAGCACGAGAAAGAATCACTCCACTGAGCTCACGGATAACCTTTCCAAAACAGAGATTTTATAGCCAATGATGGATCATGTGGAAATGTTATGGATTCAACATGGTGTAATCCTAAAATAACATCATTACTTATGCAAGATAAAATGAAGCTAAAATCAAATAGAGAGATATGCACCACTTGCAGTCAATTAATGTACAAATGTAATAAGAACTGAGGTGGTTAGCAATCTTTGGAAAATAAATGGAGAAAACACAATCATAGGAGTTACCTTCATTCTTTCTTTTTGTGTGTATGGAGAGTACCATTTTGTCAGTCTCACCTTCCCTTGACGACTAAAGAGCAGCACAAAGTGAATCTACAAGTACCCGAGGAACAGAGTTGATGACATTGGAAACAAATGAAGTACGTGAATAGAATAACATGATGCAGAGTTGCAGACATAAAATAACACTGCCCCATTCCTCCACCTCAATAATAATAATAATAATAATATGATCAGAGGAGACCACCTAAAAGCTAGAGTGTTCTGAACTTGAGTATCAGATCATCCTGATTATGCGGAAAGACATCCTATTATCATAAAGTCGGATGCAGTTTAATATGAAGAGAACAAATAGCGAAAATCATCTTCATAAATGGACTCCCTCTAGACATAAGAAATTAATGGTGTCAATTTTGAGGAGAGAAAGACATACTGTATGTGGAACCCACACACATTGAGGGTCCTCATTTAAGTGGAGTCTACCACTCAGGTGGGTCCCCACACTGTTTATTTCTCTCTAGAATTGATAATGTCAATTTGAAAAAAAAAAAATGAAAGAATCCAAATCTAAACATTTTAAGGTTTTTTAAGAAAACCAGCACGTAATAATCAGCCAAGCTCCTAAATAAAGGTAGGGGCAGTAATAAATCTTAACTAAAAAATAGGCCAACCATGAAGTTCTTGAGAAAATCGAGTCCAGATTAATGTAATTCAAGGTTAACTTGAGCTCAAGCTGTAGGACAAACTTTAAGCATGCCTAAGGTTGTATGGATTTTCTCATTTGCTCACTTTATTACCCCATAATGCAAAAGCACTATAGAAAGGTGGAGAAAGAACAAAAAATTGTGGGACTTATGGGGTTCATTACTTCGCCAAGCATATGTAGTCTTTACAATTTCCTCTTGATCTAAACATTGTATTAAGCTATTATTAATTAGGTCATGACAGGGATGTACAAGCCTCTAGCCCTGATCTAAAGAAATATCGCCCAATTTACTGGTCAATAATAAACAATAGAAGCTTAGCATCAGGGCATAACTGATTCTTCACCATTTCTGCTCCTTCAGAGATGCAAATCCTCTCTCTATAAAAATCTAGACTTACGAAAATTGAAAAGATAGTCTAAAAGCATTGAACTAATTAAAAAGGTTGATGTAGCAAATCCACTAGGCATTCAGATCTCGTAATTAGCCGGTTCCCAGTTAGCGGATCGCGATTGTAACTTATAGGCTTTTGGGAGGGGAAATGAAATTATCGTTATAATGTATCAGCAACATAGAGAAGATCGATTTCATTCGGACGCTAAATCAGAACCAGAAGAAATAACTTCCACATGGCATAAATCTAAGAGTCTCAAGTTAGTCAAAGGGTTTCTACTCATCATCAAGATTAAATAAAAATTTCTATACTGAAATCTGAAAATCAAATACAGCATAATAGGAGGCGAGATCCAGTTTGTGTCAGGAATATGATTTCAAAATTGGAAGAAACTTACCATTTGCCTTGAGTATTGCTATCGAGACGCGGGCCGGAAGGGGGGTGGGGGCGGGGCGCCTGTCCCTGAAGAGCTTTTGGACAGGGTCCTAATTGCCCACCATTACTGGTCCCACCAGCAGACTAAGCAACACGTGGCAGATTTCTGACTCTTGTTATTGAAGCATCTTTTGTTTGTATTTATGATGAAATATCTGTCTATACCATTCTGTAGAAAGCGAAGCCTTTTGAGAGAACTGATGTAACATTCTCTTTGCTCCTGATTCTTCAACTGCTCTCAGAGGCTTGCTATTCATAATTGTAATTGGTTGATGCAATAGAGAACTCGCTAGCACTATTCATTTAGCGTAATGTTGTCTTCCTTTAAATTCTTTCAAAGTTCTGTACAATCGATGTTAGGTGTGCAACTAAAGGGCATGTGTGTGCACGTGTTGTTGGAAATGAGAGGAGTTTATTTGGGAATTATGATACCCAAAAAAACCAAGATAGTTATGGAAGTTAGATCCGTATATATATAATTATAATGATACCATAATCAAAACAGGTTCAAAGAGGGAATCCTAGTTTTCTGATCCTGTGGGGTTCGTGCCCTCAAGCTTTTCCAAAAAAATGAGTGAGTTGAAATGTAGAAAATTTTTAATATATATATATATAATGTGTATACTTTATTATTTTTGTGTTCTGATGCTCTGTGCATCGTAAAATGCGTACTGCGTGCATATTAACAAAACGATGTTATTTCCTTAATGTAATCTCAGTCATTCGCGTAATCGGTAACTCTAGTACGTGACACGCAAAAACTGAAAGTGTGTTTTATAAGTTGTTGAGTTTGGTGTCTCCTTTAATCATCTATTTATGCGTTGCCTCAACTTTCCTCTTTCAGGTTTCTTCCCTTGATTGTCAGCTATAGGAGAATTAGAATTCAAATGAGACATTTTGCCTAAATGTACTTTCTTCTGTTAAATCTAGTTATAACCCCATTCACCAGGATTTTCCTCTTAATACCAAATTCTAGAAATGCATTGACATATTATGATAGTAAACTATTCATGCTAAACAATAGTGAACACAAAAGCTATCTAAGTGTGAGTTTCCATTTCTATGTTGTAGTGCATTTCTGAAACTGCATTAGATTGAGCGACATAAATTATGGATGAATAAGATGCACTTTGCATGCAATCATAATTTGAAGGAAAATGACATAAAAAATTAATGCTTACTCGTGAGATTGGATTATCTGTGGTTGATCTGTATCTAAGGCAAATGAAAAGCAGGTACATCATAGAATTTCATGAACATCATAGTTTCACTTCTGTTCAACTCCATCTTTCTGTCTAGAAGTCAGGTGGGAGCAAACAAAGCACAGTTGTGACTGAAAGAGAGTCAGACTAACTGAAACAAACCCCTACACCATTCATAAATTGTTATCACATTAACTCAGCTCATAATCAGCAAGTTTTAAGGCATTAAATTTCATTGATGGGTTCATTTAATACACACAAAATATTTTTATTCACAATTGACATGAAATTTAAAATGTCTTAAAATTCACTTAGCGTGTGTTTGAAAAAATAGTGGAAAGTCTTAAAATCACGTTTACTTACTCACTTTTATCTAAAGCAACACTTTGTTATTTCCCTCGAAACGTGATTTGAAAGACGGAAACATTTTTTTAAACATGCACTTAGTGTGTCTATGCCTAAAACATGTCACGCTCTAATGTGGGAAGGGCATACCTTGTTTCCCATGTAGCCCATGAGACCTACTCCAACGAGAAAACTTTCAAATTATTGATGTGCCTCCTTAAACTCCTCTACACCCAAATTGATACATAAATCCCTACCATCTACTTGTTGACAATCCGGACATACTTAAGACATGAAGATTGCATGGTATCTATTCCATTATCCTCTTGTTTCCTTGGTAATTCATTAAGAGTGTCATTTTCCTCTTCAGAAAACATGTCAGATACATCAGATAGGGAAGAAACCTAAAAGAGGAAAGTTGAGGCAGCACGTAAATGGACGGATGAAGGAGACACCAAACTCAATGACCCAGAAAGGCATCGTTTCAGTTTTTACGTGTCGCGCGTTGGAGCCGTCAGTTACTCAGATGACTGAGATTACATGAAGGAAACGACGCCGTTTTGTTGATATTCATGCAATGTACATCACTGTGATGTGCAAAGGATCGAAACGTATTTTTTTTTATGCTTATTATTTATTATATTTTATTTTCTAATAATATTTTTCTCAAATATTAAGGTATCTAACCAAAAGTATTACTTATTTTTTTAAATAATAAGTATAATTTTAATATAATTTAAAAACTCTAAAAATTTAATATTATATATTCTTAAGTTTTAATCATAGATAATTTTTTTAATTAAATATAATTTTTGTAATATTTTAATAAATATGGAATTAATGATCAAATATTTAAAATTTACTAATATTTGTTTGTTACATTAAAATTGTAACATATACAATTTTAAATATATATATATATATATATATTTAATTATTATCTATTCAATCACGATTTAATTAATGAACTATAAACCAATACTTCTACCGATTCCATGACTAATCTGACTTTAATTTGTCAAATTTATTTAAGATAAATTATTTTATTATATAACAAAAATTTTAAAAAAAATTACCGACACAAAACAATTCAAACCAATTTTGACTAATTCAGTTTTGATTAATTTTAACTAATTTGATCAATTTTTTGGACTAACTAAACCAAACTAAAAACTAATTATGGATCAAACCAATCAGTCCGATCTAGTTTTTAAAACCATGGATAATACCAACAAAAGCGCCTTGGTATTATATTAAATTTTTAGAGGAAATGTACTTTTTGATTCCTAAAAGATCCACGTCTTAACAATTTCTGTTAACTATTTCCTTGTAATCCTGTTTTTATCGGTAAAATAGAAAACAACCTGTGAATTGAAAAACGATAGCCTGTATAAGTGAACGATCCCCAAAAGCTCTCGTATTCGTAGTCATAGTGTCTGTTACACACAACTGGATCGGTTGCAGATTCAATTTTCATCCATATAAACGGGGAAAAAGTCGATCTTTTAGACCACGAGGATTCCTTTGCAGGGTAAAAATGCCGGTCAAAATGCAAAGAAACAGAAGACGGTTGAACAAATAGTGTCCCAAACATGACTGATCATATAGAGAGCGAACTCCTTTCTCAGTTACCAAATCAACTAAACTTTTTCTGGAAAGTAAACAGACACAACACTATTAAATTCCAATATAAAAGCAATATTCAAAGTCCAAGTGATCGGGAAGCAAGTGGGTCCCCGGCAATAGGCATTTCAGCATATACATACTAGAAATTGAAGGCCACCAGAAGAGAGGAGGGAACCCATATAAAGAAATTTGAAATTCAAACCAAAAATAATAAAAGCAGGACTTGAGGCCTATCATTTTAGAAAGAAATTGTGTCATCGATTTCCCTCACTTGGTGGCCTGTGCGATTATGTTACTTAATGAACCGGCTTCCTCCTTTGCAGTCTCCACCAATGAATCCTGAAACCCAAAACATTAAATAATGTATTGGTATAGGTTAACAGAGAGAAAATGCCCTCCAAAAAAATTTGACAAAGATTGTTATTTCATACCTGAGCAGCTATCAACCGTGCAACTGTTTTCTTGCTGGACTCTTGAAGCTCACCAGCAATTAGAAGTTCATCTAGTATATAGTAGGCCTTCAATGATACACAAATCAATGAACAAATCAGACAGGAGCTTACTTAACAATTAGAAAATAGGTTAAATTAGTATTCGGTTCCCTTAAATTTATTTATTGTTTTGATTTGGTCCTTTAAGTTTGCTTCATGCAAAGTAGTCAATTAACTTCTAATTTGTATTTTCATATCATATATATTATAAAACCATCAGCTTTGTTAAGATGGCGCTGATCTAGCTTCCTATGTGTCTGTTAACTTGGTAGGCGAAACTGATGTTTTAAGATACATATGATACGAATTAGAAGTTGGAGAATCAATTTAGAACAAAGCAACCTTAAGGTACCAAAATACTAACTTAACCTAAAAAATGGATATATAAAATAAAACTTTTGGAGTTGATCCAACTTGCATGAATCATCAATACCAGTAACTGGCAATAAGTGGACAAACCTTGTGGAAATTGAATATTAAGTCCAACTCACAGACCTGCAAAAAGTGGAGTAATCACATTATTAAAATAAAGCAGACACAGGAAATTCTTAGATCCTTTCCAAAAAGAGCAGGAAATATTTTTCAGTTATACAAGCAGTGCCCTTCAAGAGTCAAAGTTTATGAGAACCCACGCTGCCAAAATACCGATCAAGGATCTCAACAAAATGATGAATTATTTCAAGGACTTCTAATTCGTTGTCATCTTGGTCAATACACATGCAGAAGTAGAGGCTAGCATATCTGCACAGGACATCCATTACTACAATCAATCAATTATTGTCAAGATAGCCAGAACTGTGTCTTGCAAAGGAGTAGCAATTTATGACAAAAGGCTTTGGTTTCTTGGTACAATACCTTCTATAAACAACTTTATATCCTCTCCAATCTACAAAATTACAGAGCTTGGGAGCACGAGAAAGAATCACTCCACTAAGCTCCCGGATAACCTTTCCAAAACATAGAGATTTTATAGGCAGAGATGGATCATGTGGAAATGCAATGGGCTCAACGTGGAGTACTCCTAAAATAACATCATTACTTATGCAAGACAAAATAAAACTAAAATCAAATAGAGAGATTATGCTCCACGTATGGTTGATTAATGTACAAATGTACTGAGAACTGAGGAGATTGGCAATCTTTGGAAAATGAAAAAGAGAAAACACAATCATAGGAGTTACCTACACAATCATAGGAGTTACCTTCGATCTTTCTTTTTGTGAGTACGGTGAATACCATTTTGTCAGTCTCACCTTCCCTTGACGACTAATGAGCAGCACAAAGTGAATCTACAAGTACCCGAGGACAAAGCATGATGACATTGGAAACAAATGAAGACCATGAATAGAATAACATGATGGAGAGTTGCAGACATAAAATAACACCACTCCATTCCTCCACCTCCATAATAATAATAATAATAATAAAAAGAAGAAGAAGAAGAAGAAGATCAGAGGAGGCCACTTAAAAGCTAAAGCATTCTGAACTCGAGTATCAGATCATCCTGGTTATGGGGAAAGACATCCTATTATCATAAAGTTGCATGTAGTTTAATATGACGAGAACAAATAGTGGAAATCTTCTTCATGAATGGACTCCCATTAGACATAAGAAGTCAGTGGTGTCAATTTCAGAGAAAGAAATACACAACATACGCAGAATCCACATACATTAAGGGTCCTCATTTAAGTGGAGTCTAACATTCAAGTGGGTCCCCACACACATTGCGTTTATCTTCCTCTAAAATTAACAATGTCAATTTGTAAAAAATTGAAAGGATCTAAATCCAAACATTCTGAGGTTTTACAAGAAAACCTGCACGTACTA
This sequence comes from Erythrophleum fordii, assembly GCA_032878935.1. NCBI lineage: Eukaryota > Viridiplantae > Streptophyta > Magnoliopsida > Fabales > Fabaceae > Erythrophleum > Erythrophleum fordii. The sequence goes on from JAVQMF010000028.1 coordinate 6,713,673, forward strand.
ATCAGCCAAGCCCCTAAATAAAGGGAGGGGCAATTATAAATCTTAACCAAAAAATGGGCCAACCGTGAAGCTCTTGAGAAAATGAGTCTAGATTAATGTAATTCAAGGTAAACTTGAGCTCAAGCTGTGGGAAAAGCCTTGAGCATGCCTAGAGTTGTATGGATTTTCTCATTTGATCACTGTATTACCTCATAATGCAAAAGCACTATAGAAAGGTGGAGGAAAAACAAAAAATTGTGGTGCATACGGGGTTCATTGCTTTGCCAAACATATATAGTTTTTACAGTTTCCCCTTGATCTAAACATTGTATTAAGCTATTATTAATTAGGTCATGAAAGAAATGTACAAGCCAAAACCACCGATCTAAAGAAATATCGTCCAATTTACTAGTCAATAATAAACAGTAGGAGCTTAGCATCAGGGCATAACTTATTCTTCACCATTTCTGCTCCTTCAGAGATGCAAATCCTCTCTCTATAAAAATCTAGACATACGAAAATTGAAAAGATAGTCTAAAAGCATTGAACTAATTAAAAAGGTTGATGTACCAAATCCACCAGGCATTCAGATCAAGCAAATAGCCGGTTCCCAGTTAGCGGATCGCGATTGTAACTTACAGGTATTTGGGAGGGGAAATGAAATTATCGTTATAATGTATCAGCAACATAGAGAACATCGATTTCATTCGGATGCTAAATCAGAGCCAGAAGAAATAACTTCCATATGGCATAAATCTAAAAATCTCAAGTTGGTCAAAGGGTTTCTACTCATCACCAAGATTAAATAAAAATTTCTACACTAAAATCTGAAAATCAAATACAGCATAATAGGAGGGGAGATCCAGTTTCTCTCAGGAATATGATTTCAAAATTGGAAGAAACTTACCATTTTTTGCCTTGGATATTGCTATCAAAAGCCTTTCTGGAAAGCTTGAGGGCACGAACCCCACTGGATCGCTTGCCCAAACTCGAGGTATCTGGAGGATGCTGGGGGCACCCTGCTCTTCGATGGCCTAGTCTTACATGCCTCAACTACGGACTTTGGGAATAAATACCCAGTTGATGTTTGAGCAATAACCAATAAATTAAAAAAAAGTTCTGGGAAGGTAATAGATATTTTAACCAGGGGAAAGAGTCATTTTGTTGAATTTCTTTTTGGTAAATTACATTTAGATTTTACAAAATTTATAATAAAAAATTTTAAAAATTAAAATTATTTCTAAAGATTAAAATTATTATCATATTTTAAACAAATTATTATTAAATTTTAAAAAAATTACAATTTAAATAACTTTAGTGATAATTTATTTAAAATCTAATAATAACATTTTTATACTTTAATAGTAAACAGTAATAACTTTGGTTTTTAAAAATAATTTTAACTTTAAATATTTTTTATTATAAATTTTACAAAAATTAAATCTTTAAATGAAATTTTTTATTTCTTCCATAATTAATTAGATAAATCTTTAAATAAATTTGATAACATAACTAAAATTATAAATAAATATATCAAATATATATAATTAATTTCGTCTATTTATTCATAAAATAATTTATAAATAAAGTGTATTGAAGTATTATTGTTTGTTCTGTTATTATTCTACTTTCTTTCTTTCTTTTTTAAACCATTCTCTCTTTTAAATTTATTAGAATTCTATAATAAAAAATTTTAAAGCATCTTTACATTTTTATTTTCACCAGATACTAGATAGAAGGTGCATGAGAATAGCATGTAATAGATCTTTTTTTTTTAAAATACAAACCAAAATCCTAATTTCACAATTTTTAAATAATAATGTTATTTAATTGGTATTAGTATCTGAAACCCTTTTTTTGTTGCGCTTTCAATTTCTATTTATCATTATGAAACTTTTTAAAGAAATAAAATAAAATTTGTTTCCCAAAACTGCTTAAACAAAAAAATAATAGTGATGTTTGAGAGCGGGTGTTTGTCGAAGTACTTTTATCTGTCACATTATTGAAAGCGACAAATTATTAGATAGTATTTATAATTTTGAGAGCGGATGTTTGACGAAGGAAAAATATATATTTTTTCAATTCTGTTTTAAAAAAAAAATTTTAATTTATTCTTTCTATCAAATTATTTTTTAAAAATAAAAATAAAATAATTATTTTTTATTTTATCTATTACCTACTCATATTATACATTCATTTTATCATTATATTTTTTAACCAAACATACTCTTGTGATTCATTTGATTTGCTAGGAATAAAGGAGGAAAAGAGAAAATATGAAGAAAAAGTAGAGAAAATTATAATTTTATTCTTATAATTATTAATTCAATAATTATTTAATACTCTTTAATAATAATTATTTAATTATTAAAAATAAAAATATTATAAATATTTTTTATTTATAAAATTATTTTTTTATTTTTTATTTTTATCTTAATTTTTTATGTACCAAATGAGTCTTTAATATTTAATGATTAATTTTACATGCCTCACGTACCAAGGTATAAATACCTTAGTTGATTGTCCACTGTCTTTTCTGTGCTTTGTTTTACATGCAAAATTATTAGAATAAAGAATAAAAAATAATTTTTATTTTTTATTAAAAATATTATTATCAATAATTACAAAATTATCTAAAAAATTAGATAAAATTTTATCTTTACCATTTATCAGCTTGCCAAACATGCTTTTAGGGTCCAATCGTCCCCTGATGGGCTTGGAATGTGCCCTTTTGGAGTTGGACTATTGTCGTTATTGGGATTGTTTGACATAGATTCTCACGTCTTGTTATCTCTTCATGGCTTCATAACAAGGGCTTTTAACATAACCAAAGCTGAATATTTAAAAGTTTGTACCTTCTACTTGATCACACCACGCATGCCAATTTGGTGATGGTGGAATGCGAAGAATCAACAAAGTCCCTTATCGGTGCTTTATCAAGTCTAAACTCTAAACGTATTTTTGGCTTTTATTCTTTTTGGATATATGATGTAGAAATCGTACAATACCGATGTTCTATAAAGTCAAACCAACTGAAGCTATGGCCATGATCTACAAAGAAAGAACTCCATGGTGAGGTGAAGCTGCTGGTGTACAATAAACTTGTTCCATGCATCAGCACCCACTTTTCCTGACCTTTGAATCTCATCCCCATTTCATGAATTTCTTTGGTCATTCATTATAAGAAGACAATATGGTGAGTTTAGCTTGAAAAGAAGACTACAAAACGTGTGGGAGATACAGTATTATATAAATATTTTTTGAGTTTGTTAAAATTGCATATATTTTTTATTTTTTAAAAAATATATATATAATTTCTCTTATCTTATGTTTTAGATCAATTTTAAATTTTTTTAACTAAAATACCTTCACTTAATCTAAATATATATGTTTTTTAAACTAAAAAAAATTAAATATAAAGTATTTTAGTCAAAAAAAATTAAAATTAAACTAAAGTATAAGATAATTTTTTATTTTAAAAAAATTGTGTATATTTCAAAAATTAAAAAAAAAAAAATCTATATAATCTCAATAAAAGTCAAAAGAGATCTAAGGAATTTATTCTAAATTTCTAGCTATATAAGTAGTGTGGGAAAATATGCATGCCTAGCATGAGTTAATTGAGAGTTAAAAAGGCTAGAGACTCCGAAATGGGATATAAATACCTAGTGTATTCACCTCAAATAAGCTGTATGTTTATGAGAGAAACAGAGAGCACGCATATTTTGTGAAATAAAAAATATATAGTGTCTTGAGCATATCTCCTTTCGTATACTTATTTTTTTATATATCCCACCCTTTACACAAATTTCAACTTCAGTAACACATTTTTAATCACATCCTATAATTTATTTCCAGCAGAAGCCTCTTATATTACGTGTGAGGGACTAATTAGTCTACGTAAAAGAGAAAATTTCAGATAGATTTATAAATATTTTTATCAATTTTTTAATAAAAATATGATAGGCGTATTATTTTTTTATAGTTTAATATATAATTAAGTCTTTCAAAAAAAACCTGTACCATGCTTACTAAACAGGATCGAGGACAAATACCGCCACAATAGTAAATTTTATAAGCATTTGTGTGCATACATGAATTCACAATAGAATTCAAAATTGAGCAGAAAAATGCAGTTAGTTCAAAGAAAAGGAGACGAAGGATGGAAAATTAACGTCTAGAAATAAAAATTAACTAGAGTAGGGCTCGTACAGATATACAGAGATTTGTGTAAATCAGTCAAATTTAAGAAAATGAGCTAAAAGAAAAAGAAAATCTAATATAAACAATAATAATGATAGAATTTAGAGATAATATATCTAGATATGTATGTCGATACACAAGGTCAATATGATATTTAATCAAACATCTCCATCTCACAAAGACTTGGGCAGCATCATATGGGCCCTCGGATCTTTCTTCATCTTCCTTCTCTTAAACTGTTTTGACGCAGCTTTGAGCACCTTAGCCCATCCCTGTATTATATTTAAACACAAGCAATTTGTAAATTTGAAATTCTGACTTTTCAGGGCTTTAAATTGGTAGCAATTTAGTAAACAAGGACATCTAATCTAAATTTCTCAACAATAAATAATTAAAAATAGTCACTGGAAGAACTAGATCCAGCAACGAAAAAATTTTTAGTTCAATTTTGGAGCACATTTACTCCTTAGAAAAGCTCAAGTTTCCATGAATATTCTGGCAAATTGCCATTATTTGCAAAAATTCAAAACTCTCGAGTGTTGAAGTTATGGGGTTCTGGCTGGGGAAATACTAATGCACACTGTAGCACAATAAGCTAATAAAAATTTATAGAAATGTATGTGTCAGTGGACCTTATTACATGACACACTCAGTTTAGTAAGTTCTTATTGCCTCATTGTACAATAAACTGGTACTTAAGAAATTTTAGCCAAATAAACTCTTAGATTTGTTCCTTACACAACCAAGTGATGCGATGATATTCACAAAATGAACATATTTCCAGGCTCTATCATTTAAAACATTTATTTTAGTGAGTTTTTATTGACCTGTTATATAACTAATTAGAACGTAAACATCATATGTCTTTAAAAATTTATCCTTATCCTACACCTTACCATGTAAGGTGGGGCAAACTGCTAGAAATTCACAATAGTGGAAACAAAAGACAAAATAAAGGCGAAAACAAGAACTAAAAAACCCAGATGTAATTAAAAAAAAAATACCTTCATAACGATGGGGTTACAGGTTGTCTTAATCCTTGGAGGTGTAGGGGATAAGTCAGAAGCCATCATCTTCTTGTTATTCTTGTTCATCTTCTTACTCTTAAACAAATCAAGGTTGAGATTAAAGGCAGTGGTGGTGAGCTTCTTCCTAAGCTTAGAGCCCACTTTCTTCACACTGCTTTGAGCACCAAACTGCAAGCTAATCTCATCATAAGAAAGATTCCTGGGACTGGGAGTGATGGAATCCAAATCCATGGGACTGAAAGGCCGAGAAACCAAAGGAGACCAGATTGTGCTCTGTGAGTAGTCGAAGTCATAGGCAGAGTTATCTGGGAACTTGCACAGAAGCTCTATCGACATCAATGGCTCCAAATACTCCACCACTTTTGCAGTTCCCAAAATCAGCCTCTGTTCTTCTTCTTCCTCGTATATTTGATGATCTTCTTTTTCTCCATGTACAGCCATGAATGATTGTTTTGTCTCTTTTTTCTTTCTCTCTTGGATGCTGAAAAGGCTATTGATGTTGATTGTGTTGGTTTTATTTCCGTTGGTTGTGTTTTTGTAAAGGAAAGAGCAGAGAGAAAGGAAGTAACCGTTGCCTTGTCTCTACTCTCTGAACTGTATTTCCACTTTTGCCCTTACGCAATTTGGATTTCCCAATCAGATCCCGTCTGTCTCAAGTGATGGCGTCTAGGGTCTGGGCTAAGCGGTGTATCTCGTGGGCTGGATTTTCAACATATCCAATTTAAATAGTGGGCCTTTGACCCTATTCATTCTACCAATACTTAATGAATTTATACCCTGTTTAGTATGGAAAACGGATTTTCCTTTTACCCTCCAAAAAAATAATATTTATTATATCATTATTATTATTTAATAGTATTTTTAATTATTTTTTACCTAGAGACATGAATATCATTTGTCATCTATTTTTTATTCTTTTTTTTTTTCCTTCTATATCTAGCATTCTATGTATCAAATAGTTTTTTATATTCAATTGATTCCCAATGAATAATTTTTACCTTATCAATCCAAAATTTTCTTATAGTAAAATATATGAATGTACCAATTCCAACCAATTTTACAATCAAATATATATATATATATATAATTTAGTTTTTGAAAATTATATATATTTTAATGTTTCATTCCTTTAATTTATTCTTTTATGTATTGAAGTATTGAACTCTTAAAGTTTGTATATCATTAAATGTATATTATGTTATTCTTTCAAAGTATATAATTTGATCTAATGGATGGATAAATATATAGCGAGCTATAAATTTTGATGGATTATTACAAATGATTAAATTGTTAAAAGATATACTCCCTCCGATCTATATTATAAGGCATTTTCAATTATTTTACACAATTTAATAAAACTACTTAACTACTTCGAACATTTCAAATTTATCACTTTTACCCTTATTTATGGAAGAGAGAGAAAAAAAAGTTAAACTAACATTTTTTTTCAAAAAAGAAGAGAGACATTTTTGGAAAGTCAACACAAAATATTATATAGTGCCTTATATTTTGGACCAAGCAAACTTTCTAGAAAATGCCCTATATATTGGACCGTATGGAGTATTTTTTAGAGATTAAATTATGTATTCACTTTTTAAAATATTTATGGATTAAATTCTTTTTTGGTTAAAGGATCTTATAACATTTTGAAGAATTCGATCATAGACCCCTTCTTCAAGTGAAGAATAACCAAAAGAAAAAAAAAATTTACGCACACATTAGTATTTTTTCCCCCAAAAAGAGGAAAGCTTGCATTAAAATTAGCATGCTTCTAGCAATATAGTGCAAAAAAAAAACCCATGTTTGACAAATCCTAATCACATTCCTAATAAAGAAAACTAAGATATTTAATAGATAAGACAACTGAAAAATCGTTTTATTAAAATCAAATAATAAGAAAAAAGTATCTAAATCTAATAATTTTTTCGTCTCACATGCAACTTTTTTTCTTTTTCTTTTTTTGACAATTGATTATTCATTCACATATCACATTTGACATCAAACATCACATACTTGTGACTAAAGATCTAAAAAAGCATATAAATTAAAGAAGAAAAAGAAATGAACCTAACCCAAAAATTTCTTATGGTGAAATATATGCATGAACCAATTCCAACCAATTTTACAACCATATATATATATATATATATATATTAATGTTTCACTCCTTTGATTTATTCTTTTATGTATTGAAGTATTGAACTCTTAAAGTTTGTAAATCGCAAAGTGTATATTACGTTATTCTCTCAAAGTATATAATTTCATTCAATGGATGGATAAAAATATAGCAAGTTATAAATTTTGATGGATTATTATTAATGATTAAATTGTTAAAAGATATATTTTTTAAGATTAAATTATGTATTTATTTTTTAAAATATTTATGGATTAATTGTTTTTTTGGTTAAAGGATCTTATAACATTTTGAAGAATTTGAGCATCCTTCTTCAAGTAAAGAATAACCGAGAAAAAAAAATTATGCACACATTAGTTTTTTTGGTCCCAAAAAGAGGAAAGCTTGCATTAAAATTAGCATGCTTCTAGCAATATAGTGCAAAAAATAAACCATGTTTGACATATCCTAATCACATTCCTAATAAAGAAAACTAAGATATTTAATAGATAAGACAACTGAAAAATCCTTTTATTAAAATAAAATAATAAAAAAAAAGTATCTAAGTCTAATAATTTTTCCATCTCACATATCACTTTCTTTTTCTTTTTCTTTTTTTGGCAATTGATAATTCATTCACATATCACATTTGACATCAAACATCACATACTTGTGACTAAAGATCTAAAAAAGCATATAAATTAAAGAAGAAAAAGAAAGGAACCTAACCCAAAATTTTCTTATGGTGAAATATATGCATGAACTAATTCCAACCAATTTTACAACCATATATATATATATAATATTTATTTTTTGCAAATTATATATATATATTTAATGTTTCACTCCTTTGATTTATTCTTTTATATATTAAAGTAGTGAATTCTTAAAGTTTGTAAATCGCGAAGTGTATATTACGTTATTCTCTCAAAGTATATAATTTCATCTAATGGATAGATAAACATATAGCAAGTTATAAATTTTGATGGATTATTATTAATGATTAATGATTAAATTGTTAAAAGATATATTTTTTAAGATTAAATTATCTATTTATTTCTTAAAAATATTTATGGATTAATTGTTTTTTCGGTTAAAGGATCTTATAACATTTTGAGGAATTTGAGCATAGTCCCCTTCATCAAGTGAAGAATAACGAAAAAAAAAAATTATGCACACATTTTTTTTTTCAGAAAAGGAAAGCATGTATTAAAATTAGCATGCTTATAGCAATATAGTGCGAAAAATAAACCATGCTTGACGTACCCTAATCACATTCCAAATAAAGAAAAATAAGATATTTAATAGATAAGACAACTGAAAAAAGCTTTTGTTAAAATAAAATAATAAAAAATGTATCTAAGCCCAATAATTTTTCCATATCACATATCATATATCACTTTCTTTTTTATTTTTTTAATTTTTTTTTGCAATTGATAATTCATTCACATATCACATATCACATTTGACATCAAACATCACATACTTGTGATTAAAGATCTAAAAAGGCATATAAATTTGTTAAGAAAAATATAAAATTTGACTAAGTATTTTGTTTGTCACATGTCCTAACTTGTTGCCCACTCCACCATTAAGTTATCCACTTACCCATGTTCTGCATGTTACTTTGCATTTTCCCATGTTGCACCATTTTAGGAGATAAAATGCATTATGGAGTCTATGTAGTGGCTAATGTGTTGCAAGTCATGTCCTACTATTTAGAAATTATTTTTATTATTTAATTAATTTTATCACTCATGTATTTGCCTATATAAAGGCTTGACTTATGGAATAGAATGTGTTCTTCATTCTCCCACTCTTCCTCTCTCTTTATTATACTCAAAAGTTATTAGTGGTATCAGAGCTTGGTTTGTGAGGAGTGCAAAATATTGTAAAAAAAAAAAAAAGGGGAGTGAGTAATATTATTTTTTCTTCTTCTCTTGTGATTATTATTGACATTCATTGTTATTTCTGTTTGTTGCATCAATATGTCTTCTTCAGATTCTAACTTTGTGCAGCCATCTATTCCACGTTTTGATGGTCACTATGATCATTGGAGCTTGCTGATGGAGAATTTCTTAAGATCTAAGGAGTACTGGCATGTTGTTGAAAATGGTGTAGCAACACTTGCGAATGCACAATAATCAGAGATAGAGGCATTGAAACTGAAAGATTTAAAGGCGAAGAATTATTTATTTCAGGCAATTGATCGTCCCATCTTGAAAACTATTCTTTGCAAAGAAACTTCCAAGGATATATGGGACTCCATGAAGAAGAAATATCAAGGCACTGCAAGAGTAAAGCGTGCACAGCTTCAAGCGTTGAGAAGAGATTTCGAGATTCTGCAAATGAAGGATGGTGAATCTATCACAAATTATTGTGCCAGAGCATTGGAAATAAGTAACAAAATGCGTTTATATGGTGAAAAAATGCAAGATGTTACTATTGTTGAAAAAATATTGCGTTCACTAACTCCTAAATTTGATTATGTTGTTTGTTCTATTGAAGAGTCAAAAGATATAGATGCACTCTCACTTGATGAATTACAGAGCTCTTTGCTAGTTCATGAGCTGAAGATGAATCGCAATTCAACTATGGAGGAGCAAGCTTTAAAAGCTTTTACTTTTACTCGTTCCTTAAATTTTAAAGGAAGGGGTAGAGGTAGAGATAGAGGTCGAGGTCGAGGTAGAGGCCGCGGTAGAGGAAGAGGAGACCGAGGCAATAGAGATGATGAGGAGGATGAATTTCAAGGTAAAGGTGGAGAACGAAATCAACAATTTGACAAATCTAAGGTAGAATGCTTTAGATGTCATAAATTTGGTCATTATCGTTCTGAATGTTATACTAAGCTGCCTAACAATAAAGAAAGAGGAGAGAAGTCAAATTTTGTAGAAAAGAAAGAGGAAGAAACCTTGTTAATGGCATGTCAAGTTATTGAAGCACCTCAATCAGATCTTTGGTATGTGGATACTGGCTGCAGCAACCATATGTGTGGAAGAAAATCTTTATTTTCTTCCTTAGATGAAGAATTTTATTCCACTGTAAGTTTTGGTGATTGTTCTACTGTGAAGGTAATGGGAAAAGGTAATATTAAAATAAAAACTAAAAATGGTTTTATAGAAACAATCTCCAATGTTTTCTATGTCCCTGATTTGAAAAGCAATTTATTGAGTGCTGGTCAATTGCAAGAAAAGGGTTATATTATAACCATTCAAAAAGGGGCTTGTGAGATTTATGATCCTTCACGAGGTGCTATTGCTGTTGTGCAAATGAGTTCAAACAGGTTATTCCCATTAAAGATTGAAAGTGTTCAATCTTGCTTGTTGGCTAGTGAGAAGGATGCCTCATGGCTTTGGCATTATCGCTATGGGCATTTGAACTTTGCTGGATTAAAAACTCTTCATCAGAAAAATATGGTAACTGGTCTTCCTCAAATTTCTGCTCCTTCTCAAGTTTGTGAAGAGTGTGTTGTTGGCAAACAGCCACGTACTCAATTTCCTCAAGGAAAGTCATGGAGAGCAAAGGATGTATTGGAGCTGATTCATTCCGACATATGTGGGCCAATAACACCAATCTCCAATGGTGGTAAAAGATATTTTATTACATTTATTGATGATTATAGTCGAAAAACTTGGGTTTATTTTTTACAGGAGAAAGCAGAAGCTTTTAGTATATTTAAAAGCTTTAAAGCTCAAGTTGAAAATGAAATGGGAAAAAATATTAAAACTCTTCGTACTGATCGTGGTGGAGAATACTGCTCAAAAGAATTTACAAATTTTATTGAGCAGTATGGTATTCAAAGAGAGTTTACAGCCGCTTATACACCACAACAAAATGGTGTATCAGAGAGGAAGAATAGAACCATCCTCAACATGGTGAGAAGCTTGCTAGCAAAAGGAAAAATTCCAAAGAGTTTTTGGCCAGAAGCAGTAAATTGGAGTATTCATATTTTGAATAGAAGTCCTACTTTTGCTGTTCAAAATATGACTCCACATGAGGCTTGGAGTGGGCGAAAGCCAGCCGTAGATCACTTCAGAATTTTTGGTTGTATCGCTTATGTCCATGTTCTAGATGAGAAAAGAAAGAAGCTTGATGATAAGAGTGAAAAATGTATTTTTTTGGGTGTAAGTGAAATGTCTAAAGCTTATAAATTATTTAATCCGCTAACCAATAAAATTGTGATTAGCAGGGATGTTATTTTTGATGAAGAGAGCACTTGGAATTGGAATGGGCAGCAGCCTTCTCCAATTATTGAATCTGAAGAAGAAAAGGAGTACTCTCAATACCCAGAAAACACCACAGTGGCTACTCTTGAAAATTCACCAAATGACATTCTATCTACCGAAGTGGTGGAACCATCTCCAACTACTGAAATTGTAGAAGAATCACAGTCTAATCGTACTAGAAAGAGACCAGTATGGATGATAGATTATGTAAGTGGAGATGACTTAACTGATGATGAAATAATAGCTCATTTTGCTTTGTTTGCAGATTGTGATCCCATCACATTTGAAGAAGCCATCAAAGATACGAAATGGCGAATTGCCATGGATGAGGAGATCAAATCTATAGAGAAAAATAACACATGGGAATTAGTGGAACTTCCAAAGGGGCAAAAATCCATTGGTGTTAAATGGGTTTACAAAACAAAGCTGAACAAAGATGGTGAAGTTGACAAATATAAAGCTCGCCTTGTTGTAAAAGGTTACAAGCAAGAATTTGGGGTTGATTATAAAGAAGTCTTTGCTCCAGTTGCAAGACTTGATACTATTCGATTAGTTTTAGCCATAGCTGCTCAAAATTCTTGGTATGTTTATCAATTAGATGTGAAATCTGCATTTTTACATGGTGAGTTGCAGGAAGAGGTCTATGTTGATCAACCACTTGGATATGTGAAGAAAAGTAGTGAAGAAAAGATGGTTGGAAGTTTGATGTATCTCACTTCAACAAGGCCTGACATCATGCATGGTGTTAGTTTAATAAGTCGATATATGGAGAATCCAACTGAGAGTCATCTCTTTGCTGCAAAAAGAATTTTTCGTTACTTGAAAGGCACCGTTGATTTTGGAATATTTTATAAAGCTAACTCAAAAGGCAAGCTTTATGGTTTTTCTGACAGTGATTATGCTGGAGATCTTGATGATAGGAAAAGTACATCAGGTTTTGTTTTTATAATGAGTTCTGGAGCTATATCTTGGTCTTCAAAGAAACAACAAATTGTTACTTTGTCGACTACAGAAGCTGAATTTGTTGCAGCAACAGCCTGTTCTTGTCAAGTTATATGGCTAAAGAGATTGCTTGAAATGCTTCAAAGTGATCAACAAAGCCCAACAACAATTTATTGTGATAATGTTTCAACAATCAAAATTTCCAAAAATCCAACTTTACATGGAAGAAGTAAGCATATTGACGTGAGATACCATTTTTTGCGTGACCTTTGCAATGATGGTATAATTGATTTGGTGTTTTGCAAAAGTGAAGATCAAGTTGCTGATATTATGACCAAGCCTCTCAAGATTGCTGTGTTTGTGAAGCTTCGAAAAATGCTTGGAGTGTGCTCTTTGAAAGACTTTGCTCAAGGGAGGGCTTAATTTAAATCCTTACACTCTTAAACTTAATGTTTGCAAATATTAGTTTAAGGGAGGGATTGTTAAGAAAAATATAAAATTTGACTAAGTATTTTGTTTGTCACATGTTCTAACTTGTTGCCCACTCCACCATTAAGTTATCCACTTACCCATGTTCTGCATGTTACTTTGCATTTTCCCATGTTGCACCATTTTAGGAGATAAAATGCATTATGGAGTTTATGTAGTGGCTAATGTGTTGCAAGTCATGTCCTACTATTTAAAAATTATTTTTATTATTTAATTAATTTTATCACTCATGTATTTGCCTATATAAAGGCTTGACTTATGGAATAGAATGTGTTCTTCATTCTCCCACTCTTCCTCTCTCTTTATTATACTCAAAAGTTATTAAAATTAAAGAAGAAAAAGAAAGGAAGCTGATGCTTTCTTCCATTGAAAATGGTAAAGAACAAGTTGCTTCCAAAAATATGAAGACGAAGGAGAGAGAGATTTTGTACGCGTTTTACTTTTTCCCGTTGACCAAGGTGGCCCACTTTTTGTCGTCGTTGCATCTCGTGACTTTGGCAACCTGTTCACTGTTTGAAAAAAATCCGAAATTTAGTACATAAATATCTTAATTGTTTTAAATATTTAAAATTTATTTATAAAAAATTCGAACTCAATGTACACCAAAAATTCAATATCCTTGTTTGTTAATTAATTAATATATATTTAAATATAATACATAAATTTTAAAATGTTTATAATTATTATACCCAATTATTTTAGAATTAGATTTTTCATCATATATAAAATTAAAATTCTCATATACAAAATAACACCTAAAAATTTGTAACTGAAAATCTATTTATAACCCAAGGAGGCGTTTGGTTCGTCCAATGATTTTTGGATTCCTAAGAATGTTTCGAAGATATATTCCTAAGTTTGGTTCAAGTTTTTGAAAAACATATTCTAAAAAATGTGACAGTTTTGAAAGTGCAGCATTCCACAAAACCTCCCATTTTCATTTTCTTGGAGGTGGGAATATTAGATTCCTATTAAGAGGAAAATTTTGATAAATAATAAATGACTATTTTACTCTATTTAATTCCAAAATATTTTCAAAAAATAATAAATGAAATAAAATAGTAAATAAAATAATAATAATAACGAACATAAGATATGTAATTTTGAAAAATTGATATGAATTGAACATGTAACAAAATCAAATTTCTTAGGATATAGCAAAATTTTTCCAAAGATACTTACAATGAACAAAACGTGAGAATATCATATTCTTGAAGATATAATCATTCTAAAAAAATGTAAGATCCCGTGAACCAAATAATTTCTTAAAAAATTAGTGTTGGGTTCAAAAGAAAAAAACGAATCAAAAAGAGCCACCCAACCTTTATGATGGAAATGTAACTGACCTACTAAACTATATAGCTTAATTGTCTTTTTCATGAGGCAATATTTCCAAAATAATGACTACCATTCTTCATCGAATTAATAGATGAGATTAATTATGATTTTTATAAATTAATAAATGATAACTTGAATAAAAAAATTAAGGTGAATAAATATAATTTTTCCTGAATTATAAATAAACTAATGGATTCAATCCAAAAAATCCCATTTGTTCATTTACTCTCTATTATGTGCGAATCTACTTAAAAAAAACAAAAAAAATAAACAGATATTTAAGATATTTAGAAGAAACCGTTGCCCATTAACTTTTATTAAGACTTAAAACAGAGAAAGGTATATATGTTGGAACACATAGACGTACATCCCAGAGCTAGTGCAGCAGCACAAGTAACAAATATAAAGACACCACAAGCTCCTTAGTTTGGAGTAGCTAAAAGGGCTTGTGATTGCTTCTCATAACGAAAACCATTGGCCTTGGAGTCATCAGCCGACCAAACAAATATCCCATGAAGCTTCTGTTCACTCTTGAGCCTTTGGCACGCAGTGAAGAATCCACGTTCTGGACCCAACCCTCCACTCCCATCACTTATAAAGCTCACCAACACCTTTCCTCCATTATAATTCTTGCTCTGTGTGTTGAAGTGATCAATGAACTGAGACACAGTCGTGTCCTTAGAATACGCATAGAATTGAAAGTTCACGTAGTCTATGAGGTTCCCATAATTCTTCCATAACGCTAAGTAATGGCTCTGAACTTCAGCATTGTCAAATGGAGCAATTGAAGCAAACTGGACGACCCCATTGCTCTTGAGGGTCTTGATTAAGCGTCCGATGCACTCAGAGAAGGTGTTTGGATCTGCTTTGAAATGCTCGTAGTCGATGTCAATACCATCCAAGTTGTACCTTTTGATTATCTCTGTGAGTGATGAAACTGCGTTGGAAACCCATGAATCAATGGAAGATGGGATGAAATTGGCAGGACTACCTCTCACGCTATCTCCTCCCAGACTCAAGGCTACCTGAAGCAAATAAAACATTATAAGTCTATCTAGAATCCTCGATTATAATGCACTCATAAAACATGTGCAATACCTTGAATCACAAGGGTGTGTGTATAAAAGAGAGTTTCTATTATCTTCCTTATGTTTTGAATAATGGGCTTTAATGGGCCACCATAACTTAATTAAATTTATATAGTCAGTTTTCCTAATAGAGATAGACAATGTGTGAGACCCATTCAAATATTTGATTTCACAATAGGCATAAGTCTTAGACATATTATGGAAGGTGAAGCTAAGAAGCAGCATATAGGCAGATAGAAGGCGAAGGACTCAAGTAGATCATAAACAGACAAATTAAGGACAAACAGAATTGCAGCAAATGAGACTTAAAAGGACCAGTAAGAAAACCTTCTGAATCCCATGACTTCTTGCATTCTATGGGCCACTATATACGAATGTGATGAATTAGGAGAACATGACAACACCATAAAAAATAATCACACAATAGCTAAGCTAAATGCACTACTCTAAACCTACCTAACTTGACACTTCTCAAACAAACTTGAGGGTAAGTGCCATGAGTGTCACCCATGTTAGAATTTTAATTGTAAGCTCGCATTAATTGTATTATTTTTTTTTTAAATACGAGTTAGTTAATAGTTCATTAAAATATTATCTATTCAAATTATATTAAGTGATCATACAGTGATAGGGCCTAACACACATTTTAACTTAAGTTTGATTAATAGCGAAACAGTGTAAAGTTATTAGGTTTTATTAAGATCCATAATAAAAGGACCTAGTAAAATACTCTTAAGGTAAGGTTAAATCATGTCTTTAACGCTGATCTGCGTGTCTATTTCATTCAAAGCCGCTATTCAGCAAAGAATCATAAGAAGAAAGGTCTAACCTGTTATGTATTAGATCTAAGCATGCAAATGTGGAAAAATTAAATATTATTTATCAATTTTTTATTTAGTATTCTAAATTTCATATATAATGACCCTTTATTATTCATACTATCTAAATATATATTTTAATATGAATCATTACAAATCATAAGAGTTTAAATTGGCCTAACCTGATTCTAAAAAGCCTAAATCATTTACGACTATCATTTATCAAATCTTATTCAATGAACTAATTAGCACAACAAGTTGCTCAAATAATTTTAAATATGATAGCTCGAACATGATAAGCAACCTGATCAAATGGCTCCACTTGGTTACTAGTTTGATAGGCATCATCAACCCACTATTTATAAAACTTATAGAGATATTTACGATTAAGATAAAAGAAAATAGAATTAGCACCATCTTTACCCTTAATTAAACATTCACTAAACTTAATTATTTTTACATTACTCTATCATTATATTTTTATCTCCTTAGACTCCTTAATACAAGATATTGTCTTTTTATCATCTCCCTCTTTCTTATCTCATTTATGATCTTTCCTAGTTCATAACCGTTATCCTTCATCCAATTGCCCAAACCCCGAAAACACGCATCATAAACAATTTCATTTCATATGTTAACCAACAATACTAACAATCCAAGTGCAAATGAATCACAATTAAGATGACCACATGATCTTAAATGAGCCAAACCAATATATATATATATATATATATAAACCAGAATGAATTTGAATTTATATTAATTTACTTCAATTTATAAAATAATCTGAGTTATTTTAGTATATATTTATGAAATTTATTTAAAAAAAAAAAAAAAGAATTCAAACACTACGTACCTTGACTTTGGAATTCTGACTTTTGATGGAAGAAACTTGGGAGGGACTAAGATTCTGTGTGTCCCAGAAAATGTTGAATTTTCCATTGGTGGGAGATGGAGAGGCAGAGGTATCATAGTCTATAGCGAAAGAGAGAATGAAGTGAAACTGGACATTTGGGTTCACAGGGACATCGGAGAATTTCACATTCTTAAACTCAGCTCCTATGTACTCTCGAAAGATGCCTGAAGCCTGTCTTGATGCCATAAGGAAGAAGAAGAAGAAAGCTTGAAGGAAGCAAAACTTGGGAACCACCATCTCTTTCAATAATGGAGGGCTACAGATTTCAGAAACTCCTACGAGTAATTGGCACGTTGAGGGCCCACTTATATAATACTTAATAGATATATTGGAAAAACCAAAAGCGGTGGACAATAATTAAAGGATGGAAAACGAAAGATTTCACAACCACAGCTGATCTAAGTTGAATTTTCTTTTGTTGAAAAGTAAAAGATCAATATTCGCCACTAATTGTTCAACTTTCCTACCCCACTTGGCTGTAACCATTATCTGCATGTTATTGCCAGTCCAGCTGCTCGGCAGTACTGTGATGTAGAACATTAATAAACGTATATGATTTAAGAATAGTTTTTAAATATTTATTATTAGATTTTTTTAATAAAAATATAATGAATAGAAAATTTTTTAGATCCATTGTTAAAAGATTTCGCCATGTGTATAGGTATATGATGGACTACAAGTTTGAAATTAAGATTATTTATTAAATGACTAATTTTAAATACAATTTTTTATATTTTTACAATCAAGTTTTTTTATTAACATATGACATGGGTTAAAATTTTTTTTTAAAGTACCCAATCATGTGATCCAATTGTAAAAATTATATATGTTTATGTAAAAATAATGCATTTTTTTATGTTTTTATTAGATAATCTAATAACAAAAATATAAAAATTATAACTATTTTTCCCCCTTTACTAAAGGACTAGTGGCTTAGGTTTAGAATCACCGAAATAAGTCAAAGTCAAACCCACTAAATGAGTCCGTTCTGATGATGGTGAATTGAATATAAATTTTGTCACCTAATATAATATTATATAATCATGTTGGCCCGCCCAATCACGTTTCTAATAAACAAGAATAAAACATTTAGGGCATGTTTGGTTTGTTGAGGAAAAAGGAAAAGCAAATTAAAATTTTGGTAAAATGTTATTTTTGCTTCTATAATCATTATATAATATTATCTATCCATTATTATTTAATTATTAAAAATAAAAATATTATAAATATTTTTTATATACAAAATTATATTTTTTTAATTTTTATTTTTATATCTAATTTTTTGTGTACCAAACAAACCATTAATAAATAAGATAATTTAAGCATATTTATATTAAAATAAAGTAGTAAGAAGGATGCATCATAGTCCAAAATTTCTCCATCTCGCATATCGCATACGACATTAAACATACTATGCTCGTGATTAAACATCCAAAAAGCATATCAATTAAAAAAGAAAAAGAAAGGAACTTAGTGCTGGCTCCCATAGAAAATGATAAAGATTTTAAATATATAGAGATAAAAAGTTGAAGAAGAGAGACACAAGTTTGTTACGGATTTCTGAAATCAGGCAAGGTGGTCCACTTCTTGTTGTCCTTGCTTAACATAATGTCGTAACTCTGACAACTTTTTCACTGTTTAAAAAAAATTAAACTTAATATATACCAAACCTTTAAAATCCTTATTATTGAATATATATATACATACATATATATATATATATATATATATAACAAACATTTTAAAATTTTTATAACTATTATATTCAAACATTTATAAATTAATAAATAAAATATACAAACTTTTTTTTTATTTCTAAAACTTATATAAATTTTTTCTAAAACAAAAGTTGCATTACACAAATATCTTTCTATTTTTAAATTTATATTTTTTGTCATCCCCTCTCTATTAAGTGATTGTTTATTGTTGGAATACAAGTTTGACATTTTCTCTTTGACTAAATTATCTCCCTTTAATCTAAATGCATATTTGGTAATTTTTTAAAAGATAATTTTGATAATGATCTCTCTTTTTCAACAAAATCTCAAGACTCTATATGCTAATGTTTTTTTTAATTATTTGACCATGTCTTATATTATTATGGCTTAATTTGTAAAGATCTTCAATCTTGAAGTGGCAAGAACTTCTTAATAAGAGAAATAAAAAACCTCTTGTTTTAAACTTTTTTTTCAAGCACATAAATTTATTTGAACTAATTTTTGTTAAGAAAAAATTATTCAAATTTTCCTTCCATTACTCATTAACATATATTGGGCAAGAAGAGTAATAAAACCAAGATTTTCCTTATTACTCATACTATGCTAAAAATTTTAGTATATACTATACAAAAAGTTTGCCTTGCACCCACAGAACCTAAAATAAATCATTTTCTTTCTCATTGATCAAATAAACTATGTAAGAAGCATCATTGTCTAAAATTTTTTGAACAAACCTCATACACATGAACAAACAGAACCTACCAATTTTACAAAATTTCCTTCCCCTTGCTAACATTTACAAGCACAAAAAACAATTCTTGAACAAGTCTCATTAACAATCACATAGATTGTGCTAACTTAGTAGCCTTTCTTTAATGGTAGAAAACATTTACAATGTCACTAATTAACTATTAATATGCTATACAAAAATATACAATATGCACCAATCATGTGCAATATCATTAAATATTGGCCTATCTTATCCCACCATGCCCCCACTTTAGTAATTTACAAAAAAATTGTCAACTAAAGTGTGGTATGCAGAAGTTGCACCAACCATGTGCAAGTCATTAAATAATAGGTAGAATTATAATAAAGGACCAAAAAGTCAAGATATTTATTCTTAAGGACCTGTTACCATTTGTTTTAGTATGCTTATCATTGAGTTTAGTAACAAACCGTTGAACTTAATAGTAATAGTCTTTAAAAATAAATTGTTTCTCTTCTTGATCCTTAAACATAATTTTCTCTAAATAATATCCACTATTTTAGGGTTACTTACATAAAAAAGACAAAACATTAGGCCTACGTAAAAAGATTCCGATCTTGATCAAATCATTTCAAGCAGGGGCTACCTTGTCCTTTTCTTGAGTTTCATCATTGTTAGCAATCATTGCAACAACAACTATTGAAGGAGGATTGTCATTAACTCTACCTAACCTAATGTTTTTAAGTATCAAGCAAAGAGTGGAATGACTTTGCCTAGCTTGCACCAACCATTATTGTTGTTTTTTAGTAACAACATTAAGTGTGGCTAAGTTAGATATGCCTTATCTTCTTTGTCCATCTAGCTTGTAGCAATGACTTTGCCCTTGCTTATGTTAAAGCATGTTCTTGAGTTCCCCTTTTAACTAAAATTTGTGATGCATTTGTTGAAGCTCCCTACAAATTGATAAAAAAGCAAGTTAACATCATTTGATTTGGAAAAAAAAATTATATGCTATTTTTTTTCTTTTTTACAAACATAAGTATGACAATAAAGTACTTATCTTGTTCTTTTTTTCCGTGCAAATTGATAAAAAAGCAAGTTAACATCATTTGATTTGGAAAAAAAAAATTATATGCTATTTTTTTTCTTTTTTACAAACATAAGTATGACAATAAAGTATTTATCTTGTTCTTTTTTTCTATTTATTTAACTAGTGCTCTTTAACATCTCTTTTTTAGTGTATCCTAACCCTCCACAATTAGTACACTTGATTGTTGATAGTTTTCATCTTGCATCCAATGGTACAACCTTATCTTTTTCCCTTCTCCTACCTTTTTTCTTATAGCCATCTTGGAAGCCTATGTAATGGAGGTGTATTTCCTCTAAAGTATTTAGATTAAGTAAATGGCTAATTAAACCAAAATAAGTTACCTTGTACTTCTCTTTATTATAATAAACATCACAATACTAGAATTCCCTGGCAAAACTCATTAAATAGGAGACATCATTCCTAACAATATCTTCATTTTGCATTTTCACTTCATCAAGATCATAACCAACCTCAATTGTTTGATGACAAATAAAGGGGAAAGGAACATTGATGCTATGAGCAAAGACAAAAATGATGGGCCTACCATTGTGAACTCATAAAACCACTTGCAAAAAGGCAACAATCAAGTCTCCCATTAATTATGAATACACCTCGAATATGAGCATATTCTACTACGTAAAAAAAAAAAGTGGTAGAAAGTGGAAATGACATCTCTAGCCTCACAAACTAGCAAAGGAACATGAAGCCAAGGATGAAATGAATTGTTGGTAGTGTTAACTAATTCAAAGCCACCATTATACATGCAACTATATAGCTAAACGACCATTCAAAAGGAAGTGCATGCCATTATGAAGCACCTCCCCATACAACACTAAGGAAGTATCATCATCTCTCATATCAAAGATAGTTTGTTAAGAGGGAAGAATACATAAAGAAATATTAGAATGAGTATGGTAATCTTCTCTCGACCAGTGAAATTCATATCTAGTAATAGTACTCCTAAAATTGGTAAGAGAAAGAATTGTCATAATCAACAAAAATAGGAAATACCTAGTAAACAAAAATATAGGTAGCAAAAAATCAATGAAAAAAATATAACAACAAGAGTAGAGTTTAGAAGGACTTAGAAATGGTCATTCATATCCCATAAGAACCAATCAAAAGATCATGAAGTGTGATCGTGGAACATTATAGGAAATGTTAAATGCGCCACCTAGCAATGTGAAACAACTAGACAACTCTCCTTTGCCTCTCCCACAAACGACATGTTAATTGCACAACAAATTAGGAATAATGAGTAGATACCTCTTAAAAGATCCCTCTAACCCTATAAAATTTTCAAGTGATTTAAGGAAACTCAAAAGACACTTATCTCTAAGGCCATGTAGCTTGTCACCTCACTAGCAGACTTTGGGGCAAATGATACAAGGGTCTTACAAGTATAAAAGTTTCATAGGTCTAGAATAGCCCAACCCACTCGACCAAGTTTAAAGAACTCAACAACTACAATCTATTAAGCCACATGCAATGAATTGACATAAGCCACTTGCTCATGCGACTTTAAACAACTTAAATACATCAAGACACACTCTAGTCAATGCAACTTATAAGCTCGATTAGTCTATTTGACTTGAACATCATTATCAACTTATATTTTAAGACTACAAAAAATAGAAACCCTTTCATAATACAAAGGAGAAGGAACTTGAATTCGCCCCAAAGCTCCTAACACTACCTCATCACCATGTGATGACTTCTATTTTGTCTATATTGCAAGCAAGACTGAAACACCTTGATTATGATGGAAACATATTTCACCTATAAAACTATAACTTAATTGCCTTTTTCATGAGGGAATATCTTCAAAATAATGATTACCATCAATCCCTCATATGAGATTAATAGATCAGATTAATTATTTTCTTTATAAATTAAACAAATATTATGATTTGAATAAAAATTTAAGTATGTAAATATTTTTTTTTTCTGAATTATAAATAAACTAGTGGATTGAATCCACAATATCCCGTTTGTCATTAACCACCGTATACTAATGCTTCTCCATGTGAATCTGCTTTTTTTTTTTTTAACGAAAAGAACAGAGAAATTTAGGATATTTAGAAGAACCGGATGCCCAATAACTAGTTAATCATACTCTAAATAGAGAAAGGTATGTATATTAATACACATAAATATACATAGCTAGTGTAGCAACACATACATATATTAAGTATAAATATACAACAGAGCCCTTAGTTTGGGGTAGCTAAAAGGGCTTGTGACTGCTTCTCATAACGAAAACCATTGGCCTTGGAGTCATCAGCTGACCAAACAAATATCCCATGAAGCTTCTGTTCACTCTTGAGCCTATGACATGCAGTGAAGAATCCGCTATTTGGACCCAACCCTGTACTCCCATCGCTTATAAAGCTCGCCAACACCTTTCCTCCATTATAATTATTGCTCTGTGTGTTGAAGTAATCAATGAACTGAGACACACTTGTGCTTTTGTCATACGCATAGAATTGAAAGTTCACATAGTCTATGAGGTTCCCATAATTCTTCCATAACGCTGTGTAATGGCTCTGAACTTGGGGGTCGTCAAATGGAGCGATTGAAGCGAAGTTGATGACCCCATTGCTCTTGAGGGTTTTGATTAAGCGTCCGATGCACCCAGAGAAGGTATTTGGATCTGCTTTGAAATGCTCGTAGTCGATGTCGATTCCATCCAAGTTGTACTCTTTGATTATCTTTGTGAGTGATGAAACTGCGTTGGAAACCCATGAATCAATGGAAGATGGGTCGAAGTATGCAGAACCACCTGCCACGCTGTCTCCTCCCAGACTCAGGGCTACCTGAAGGAAATAAATTATTTTAGGTATATCTAGAGTCGTAGATTATAATGCACTCATAAAACATCTGCAATATCTTAATTAAATGATAAGGTAAGGGGGTGTTTATAAAAGCGATCTATTCTCTTATGTTTTGAATTATGGGTTTTAATGGGTCACTATAACTTATCAATTTCGAACAGTGAAAAATAAGACCCCGGTCAAATGTTGTATTTCATTATATGTGCAAATCTTAAATATATTGTGTATTTTTTAATCTAAAATTAACATTCTCAATTTTTCAAAAAATTAAGAGATCCAAATTTTCAGAACTTCTATATATATATATATATATATAAAAGATGAGAATAAGAACTTTTTCTTGTGTTTATACCAATTAACTGTTGCTCATCATAAAGAGCTTCATTCACAAAGCCATATATTAACCAATACTCTGCGAAGGATGTAGTGCAAAATTGCAAATGAATCCTGATTAAGATGACTACATGTTCTTAAATGGGCAAACCCAATACATGATTTTAAATTGCAGTTGCGGTTACGATTACGTTGCGATTGCGGTTGCGGGTGTTGCGGATAGTGTAAGAAAAATTGTAGGTATTGCGGCCAAAAAATATGAATGCGGCCAGTGTCGCAATAGCAATATTGCAGCCGTATCATATTATGCGAACCACAATTTAAAACCATGACCCAATATATACCACAACTAATTTAATATTTATATTAATTTAGACTTTAATATATAAAATAATCTGAGTTATGTTAGCTACGTACCTTGACGTTGGAATTCTGACTTTTAATGGAAGAAACTTGGGAGGGACTAAGATTCTGTGTGTCCCAGAAGATGTTGAATTTTCCATCGGTAGGAGATGGAGAGGCAGAGGTATCATAGTCCAAAGCGAAAGAGAGAATGAAGTGAAATTGGACATTTGGGTTCACAGGGACATCGGAGAATTTCACATTCTTAAACTCAGCTCCAATGTACTCGCGAAAGATGCTTGAGGGGGAAGCTTGTGTTGATGCAATGAGGAAGAAGAAGAAGGAAGCTTGAAGGAGGCAGAACCTGGGAACCTCCATATCTTTCGAAGATGGAAAACTGTAGATTTCAGAAACTCCTACGAGTAAATGGCGCAACTAGGGTGTTCTTATATAATAACTGATAGATAGGTTGGAGTCACCAAAAGCAGTGAATATAACAATGAAGAGATGGAAAATGGTGGATTTCACGACCACTATTGGTCTCCGTTGAATTTTCTTTTCTCGGAAAGGAAAAGAAAATGATTAGTATTCAACTTCCTACCCCACTTGGTTGTAGTCATTATCAGCAAGTTATCGCTAGTCTACCTCCTCGGCAGATGTGATGTAGAACATTATTAAAGATATAAAATTTAACGATAATTTATTAAATTTTTTAATAAACATAAGATATTTTTTGAAATGTAATAACGTTTCAAGATTTAGTCAACATATATATATATATATATATTTGGTAGCAAATGGAGTATTGGTTTGAATTTAAGATCATTTGCTATAAAGAATTAGATTTTGATATAATTTTTTATATATTTATTATCAAAATTTTTAATAAATATATAACACGTGTAAAAAAATTTAAAGAATCAAATCATGTAATACTTAGTTATAAAAATCACAAACTTTTTCATATTAAATTACCCACTTTATCATCATTAAATCACATATAATAGCTTATCCATTAATATTTTTATTAAAAGCTTAACAACAAACATTTAAAAGATTTTATTTAAATTTTATTCTGATAAAAAAAATGAAACAAAGAGCAATGTAGGCAAAAACCGAAAAAACAAAAAGCACTAAGCACACTAAAGTTATTTAAGTTAAACACTGTGGTGCACGATACATATGAAAAAGAAAATTAGATATTTTAATTTTAAACAATTCATTTTTTTATTTTTGAAAAATGTTAAGCATTATTATATATTAATGAAAGTTCTTTCTTAACTCACCGTCACCGTAACCGAAGTATAGCGGGGATTGTTCAAATCAAAATCCCTTCATTTAAGTGTATCTTAGAGTTTTTCGAACTATTTTTATTTAATTTCTATCTTTTGTTATTTTATTATTTTATTTTATTAATTATAATTAACTATATATAAATATTTATTGTTTAATTTTTAAACTGGCATGATTTTGAATAAAATTTATAAATATTTTTTCTAATTGAACTTTAAATTTCTTCTTTTATACTAATTTGCTGTGTCACACTTAATTCATTTTTAATAAGTAGCATAGAATTATTTTTTGAGTAAATTATATAAATATCTTTCGAGTTTTATTATAATTATACAGATATATTTTTTATTTTTAAAATATATACACATCTCTTTTGAAACAAAAAATTGTATTATCTTTTATTGTAATTTAAAATTTTTTTAACTAAAATATCTTCCACTAGCTTAAAATTGATTAATGGAAGATATTTTAATAAAAAAAAGGCTTAAAATAAAACTAAAATATATTTTTTAAAAATAAAAAATTATATAATTTTTACACAGTGAAGAATATCTTTATAATTTACTCTCATTCTTTTCATCTTAGACTACATGTTCTCAAGTTTTCCCAGATTAAGGTCAAAGAGGCCACCTGGAATTAATTTGGTTGAAACGGCAATGCTTGTGCCATGAATGTCTTGGCAGGCAAGGTGTCTAAAGTTTTGAGTTTACAGGTCAAGGATTTGATTGAGAATCCTAATTTGGACGAGTATTTTAAATATTTTTTTATAAGAATTTTTAGATATGTTAGATATTAACTATTTCAAATATAATATATTTTGGGTCTATGGATAGAATATAACTATTTTTAAGATTCAAATATTGAATATATACTTTCATTTTTAAAATATTTGAATATAGAATCATTGCCATTCTAGATTTGCAGTCTGACTTCTTTTATGTGCTTTTAATATAGTAGAAGGTGTGGTGTCTCTCAAATAGTAACTTGCATGGGTTTTGAACACAATAAAAATGGGAGCAATATATATATATATATATACTATGTCACGTAATTTATATATTTAATAATTAAAATTTATTTTACACGTAAATTGTATATAAATTTTATTTATATAAATTTAATTTTAACTCTTAATTTTATTAGGTGTATTATGCTTCAAATGTACTTAAAAAAATTTTTTAAATGGGAGCCGTTTATTTTTTTTTTAATATTTTCGTTTTACCTTTGCCTCGTCCAGGATGCCCAAAAAAGGAGTCATTCTTTTTCTTAAGGTCTCATTTAATTAGCAAAATGGTATACATGTAAAAAAATATAAGAGATAAATAAGTGAGATGAAAAATATATTCATATTTTTATTTTTTAAAAATAATAAAAAATAAATAGTATTAAATAATAATTTTGAAAATATAATAAATATTATAAAAAATTACACCACAAATTATATTGCAATAATATATCTAAACAGGGCATCGTAATTCAAAGCTTATTTTTAATCGATCTGTGGACAAAGTTTTCTCTGTATATACAGGCACATTTTTATTTTGTCCACAAAAGTCCTGTTTTTTTGTTTTAAATTAATCTTTAAACCATTTATTTACTATTTATAATTAAAGATTGAAATGCGTGTAACATTAAGAGAAAAAGGGTGAACACTTAATAGAAAGATTCAACTTTCTTCATCAAATTGAGTATACTATTACGCAGAAGAAAATCACAACAACAAAAAATGACTGAAATTTTATTTTGGTGAGTATTTCTTAATTTAGTTCTTTATAGAAATTTTTTTAAAATTTAGTATCTCATAAATAGGTATTTTTCCGTCTAATCCTTCACAAATAAATTTCTTATTAATAATATCTCTATATCAATTTATTATATATAAAATTAACAACTATAATGAAATAATATATTTTTTGTTAGGTTATTGCTTAATTATCAGTAGATTAATTGTTAGTTTCATTAACTATACATTAACATATAAGGATGTTATTAATAATAATTTTATTTGTGAGATATCAAAATAAAAAATATATACATGTAAAGAACTAAATTGAAAAAGTAATTTTATGAGAGACCAAATTATAAAATATCAAATCATAAGAGATCAAATTAAAAAGTACATCATTTATGAAGGACTAAAATAAAGTTTTAGTTTTAAAAAAAATAAGACAGCTTTTATAATTTGGAGAATTAATTGAAGTTCACAGTTTGGAAAAGTTCTCAGTACTATTTTGTTTTATAACTTTTCTAGGAAATGCAATTATTGAGAAATAAATGTATTCCCCGACATGAAATTATATTTTCAAGCATTCTATAATAATTAAAAGTGATATGTGACAAAACTGTTAATTTATTATTGATTCAGAAGTCATCAACCAAATTAGTTGTAATTAGTGTGATGCATACATTCTTATATATATATATATATAATGTGATAATTTTGTTAAATTATGTAATTGTAATTGAATAAAAAAGCAATAAAAATTGAAAAAAAAAAGTGATAAATTAAATATAGTAATTTTAAAAACATTACAAACAATTCAAACGTGACAAAATTTAACACCAAATTTGGAAGAGATTTTTATTGTTTACAATGAATGAGCTGCACATATTAAATAGTACTGAAGACATCAAATAGCCGAGGAAGGAAAAAGACCAACATGGACATGGGGAAAAAGTTTAAGTAATTCTAATGCATTAGCCGTGATAAGTCAAATAGGTTTGTATATAAAAATTATATGTTTGATATTTGAAATTATAATAGTGTAAACAAATCAAATAACCAAGCAAAATAATGAAACTATGTAAATCTTTAGAATAACTAGCACAATCAATTCTTACAATGCTCAAGTTACAATTAAAGAGTTGAACAAAATATTATATAAAAGTTATCTTTCTACAACGAAGTCTGTAAAGACATCAGACATCACTATATAAATGTTATAAATAGATGTTAATTAAATAGAAAATAAAATATTAAAAGCAGAAAATCAGATTTACAAAGAAATAATTTAAAACAAAGCACACAAAAAAATTATGTTGAAAATGAATCTATAACAATTACTTATTTAAAATTGTTGAACATCTCTTTGTTTATTGCATTGGTTGTAATGTTTAATACTTAGCCGCTCTTGTTATCTATCAAAATTTTCAAGCCATGCTTACTTTTCAATCTTAATATTGTTACATACAATTGATCATGACTAAAAATGGGTCTTGGAAGATACAATTCAACATGAGTAAGGGATTGACCTGACTTTTGTTAACAGTCCTTGCAAATGAAATGGTTATTGCATAAATATTATACTTGTTATTGTATAATCAATTAATCAAACTACTTAAGTTACTACCAAATCTCTAGAATGCCACTTGTCAGCATTTGAGGGAGGTAAAAATCCTTTCTATATATATATATATATATATTGGATTAAATAAAATCAACTAATATTATAATTTAATGGTGAAAAAGGTTTTAAAAAAAAAACTCTAAAATACCACTCGTTAATAATTCAAAGCACCGCTTCTGAGCAATTAAGGGAAATAGAATTGCTTTTATATATATAATAGATATTACTCTGAGAAAGCATTCATTAACACAATCAATAAAATTTATTTTACAGTGAGTGTGGAGATCAATCTATATTTGAAGTCTTCTTTCACCAAGAAGTGTCCATCAATTACCCATGTCGGTAGCTGAGCACAGGAGTAACAAACTTACTATAAGGAAGTAGAGTTTTAACATACACACCATCAAGTAGATCTATAGACAATCTTGAGATTGGTTTGAGATATGTGGGAGTCAATTATATTTATAAAGAAAAAGATGGATGATTAACCAATGGTTATTATTATCATTTCAAGTTAATGCCACTTAAAAAAAAAATATTTAAACATATAAAAATAGCAAATTCGTTAAACTAACTAAGTGAACTCAACCTAAAATATGTATTAAAACCACAAGAAAAGCAAAACTTTTGTCTCTCGTGAAACCAACAAAAACTAATGTATAGCACCCATTTCATTCAAAACAACATTATTTTTCTCTTAAGATTCACAATAAAAGAATACTTTCGTAACAAAATTTCTTCTCACATGCCATAGATAATTTCAAAATATGTTAACAATTTACATACAACCACTATGTAATAACATCAATTATATGACATTTCATTCTTCATCACACTACAACCCATCAGATAACTATCCTTCCCCACCAAAATAGCAAATTTTACTTAATTGTACCACACAACTTATGTTATTTTTAATACTATTTACGAAGTAGATTTCACGATCAATAGAAGACTAGAAAAATAAAATCAAAGGATAAAATGTACAATTTAAATTTATATTAAACTACAAGAAGAGGAATAGGAAGGAAGGAAGGGGTGAGCGAGAGACATGAAGGGAAGACTAATGGTGAAGTGCGGGGCAACAATGATAGAAGCATTGGCGACGGCGAAATAGCGAGCATGACAACCAATGGCCAATATGAAACTCATGAGTAAAGAGATGAATCGGAAAGGCATAGACAAGCAAAGAGAGACTAACAAAAATGATTTGGGGGTCTATGACTCAAATTATATATTAATTATTGGAGATGACCAACGAGGGAACAAATTTTCGCTAAGTATTAGCTAATTTAAATAATTTGTAAGGGAATAATCTCTAGTTATTCTCTCATCTTAGTGAAAAAATTTACACACCAGGTAATCCTTCACTATTTAGTGATGAAATAATAATAGAAATATCTCTCTTCATATGGCAAAAATACTTTTCCCACTAATCCCTCATCTGTCGCCTAGATAAGCACTACTATTCATGCGTTTTCTTCCTCGCGAAATATACTGAGGCTTCTATTGTTTGCCACTAATCCCCAGAAGGATTAGCAAGGGTATATATCCTTTGTTATTTTCACTTTTTCTTATTGTGTAAGGAGGTTTTAAGAAAGGAATGATATAGCTCTTCTGTTGTGTACATCCACACCAACAAATGAAAAAAGAATGACAATGAATGTTTTAAATAATCCGAAGAGCAATTTGTTATTATCTCCTTTGGCAACTAGGGATAGTAATTATTGCCTAAATGACATAGTGGCATAGAACACAAAACTTCATCTTTCTTTCAAGATAATTTGGATTAAATTATTACACAAGTACATGTTTCTGGAAGCTTAATCACCAAATTACTTAGATTCCATTTGATTGTGCATCTAGATCTAGTCCTTTGAGTGGCATACAAGCAAAATGAAAGTATATGTCCAAGTAAGAACATATTCCCCCGGGCAAAGAAAATAAATCAATTCAATTTTATACTTCTTTGTAGCCTGAAACCCACTTCGCCACTCACTGTTGTTTGCTTATCTAGCTATAACAATCTGACAGCAACAAAATTAAAGTGAAAAAGGAATCATCTTTATTAGTAAGTTCTCACTTTACGGCAGCTAGCGAATCACTTATATATATCAGCCCTTTAATTCCACTCTGCCAAACGCTTTTGTTTCATAGGAGAACTAGTTCTTGTCCAATACCAAGTGCAAATTAAAGCTTGGTTGAACCTGAACTAGAAACTTGTGAGGTTCCAACATCAAACTATTTGTGTATTGATGATAACGCAATGGATTCACGAAGAGATCATTCCCTGAGACGAGTGAGCATTGCAATTCTATGCATCTTCCTTGCGGCCTCCTCCTTTTTTCCTTCATGTGGTAAATCATAACTATTTTTGTCTACTCTTTTAGAGTTAGCGGCACAATCACCACATTTTCTCTTGATTTTGTTTTATTTTCATAAGTTTACTTAATTTTTAATTTTGATTCATATAATTTAAAAATTTGTAATTGAATCTTTTTAATTTTAATTTTTGTAATTGGTCACTTTGTTAGTTTGCTGTTAAATTATGTTAGTGTAATGTGTTATTCTTGTATTATTTTTAACTCTCTAAATATATATGCATATTGGAAGTGCCACTTGAATTGATTAGAGTAAATTAACATTAGTCATGCTCATCCGGTCAATATGTATAACATATGGCTAATTATGTTAAAAGTGAACGATATATTGACACAAATTTAATGATAGGATTAAATTAAAAAAAAATTAAAATTGAGTGAAATACTACCTGCTTTTCTCTTCTTTCCTATGAAATTCTTACCTCGTTGATTCGCAGATGCCAGAATTCATGGACGAACTTTTCAAAATCCCAAATTAAACCATAGAATCTCCTCCTCCAACAGGTCATGGAAGAATCTAAAATCTCTAAATCGCTTCTTCGACAACAGCAACTCACCATTAATGGGCTTTTCAAGCTCTGATAATTCATATGGGTCTCCTTCTTCTCTACCACTACCTCCTTTCACTTCACTGGCTCCTCAGCCCACACCTTCAACCTCTGCTTCTTTTCCATATCCTCCATTTACACCTCCAAATCTTCCTGATTATGCCCCTCTCTCAAACCCACCTCATTACTACCCACCTTCACCTCCCAGAACCACTCTAAGCCCAAGTCCACCGCCAAAACATGGGCCAAGCCCACCAAAGAGTGGCCCAAGCCCACCACTGGTTTATCTGCCACCCCTAGTGTACCCACCGCCACCGTCAGCATCAACAGCATCGTCTCCTCCAGCACATAAAAAGCCACAATATAAGAATTGGTGTGTTGCGAAGCCCACAGTGCCTGACCCAATAATCCAACAGGCCATGGACTATGCGTGTGGGTCAGGTGCGGATTGCAAGTCAATTCAGCCTAATGGGCCGTGCTACCAGCCCATTACTATGTTGGCCCACGCTTCATTTGCCTTCAATAGCTACTGGCAGAACACAAAGGCTGGTGGAGGCACGTGTGATTTTGGAGGAACAGCCATGCTTGTCACTGTTGATCCAAGTAAGTCTTAGTCAGTATATACAGAACCAATGTTAAAGAATTTGATCGGTACATTGACTCAGTAAGACTATCGAGTTTTAGGTTGATTGTGGTTCAACTGATTTAATCGATGATTGAAATAAATAATATCATAAATATATGAAAATAATTAATTAATTTTTATCTTTTTACCTATGTGATTTATATGTGTTTTTGAATAGGTAAGTATTGTTTGCCCTTAAAAAAAAATTATGGAAGTAACTTTATTTTTAAAATATAACAACTTTTAGAATAGTAATGACTATTAATAAGAATGATTTCTCTTTATAGCTGATTGGGTATGGTACTTTGCATAAATAAATCATGAATGCAACTAATTTTGTAACTAATATTGGAATTTTACAAGGTGGTGGCCCAGTGGATCTTACTTAAAAAGCCCAAAATCTTTGAATTTTTAATTTTTTAAAAAAAAAAACTAGATCCGATTTTGTAAAATTCTATCCACGGATAATATACTTGAGGGAGCTAATTGACATATATACTAAGGCCATATTTGAAGAAAGTTCACTCTCATATATACTAACTTTTCCCTCCTTTTTTTTTTTGTTTGAAAAATAGAGAACGGAAATAACGAATAGCTCAAAATTATTCTCCATTTTTTATTCTAAAATGAAAAGAGTTTTTAAAAACTGATAAAAAAATTACGCCAAACATTTTCTTTTTGTTCTTAAAATTAAAAATAAGTTTTTGTAATATCTCACATCACATATTAGTGTCACTTGTCGTCAGTATGATGACTTAATGTGATATAATGATTCATGGAATATTCCTGCAGGCTTTGATAGATGCCACTTCATGTTGACCTAGCTCATGGCTTTTTAGTGGCAAACAACTCATCGGGAGGCAAATAAATAAAGGAAATCCCTATATTTACTTGCATGATGAAATTTTGATGTAACTATATATGCATGGTATTCTACGTATAGGTCTTTTTTATTGGAGTGTTACCTTCTCTAATTTACCCTTGTATTTTATAATGAATAATTCCCCATTGTCGATATCATTTTTAACTATCCCATTTATTTATATGGCTTTATGTCTTTTACGAGAAAAAATTTTAGAGTGTTATAGTCATCACAACTACAGTATTATTGTTTTTTATTTAAAGTAAAACTTTCAATGTATTTTAAAAATTGAATAAGTAACAAAAAATTATAACTTAATAGTTTGACTACAACTATATTGAAAAGCTTTGTGTTTGATGTGGAGTTGTGTTTTAGCAGTGTTATTAAAATTAGACTAAATTAATTGGTTGAACTAATTGTGAAATTGATTTATTTGACCCTCAAAATCAATTAAAAAAGAAAAATCGGCTCAGAACTGGCCAATTTGATAAAAGTTATCTAATTTAACACTAAAATGGTCAAAAATTAGCTTTTCTTTTAAATAAAGTTTTGATATTCTATAATAAATATTTATAATATTTTATAAACTTTATTCAACTCATTTTATGTGGATTTGTTGTTATATATAAAATGTTTTTACCACTTTATTTATATCTTTAAAAATTTGTATCTATTTTAAATATTATTTTATAATATACGTATTAATTTAGTTATAAAATATATATTTATACTTTTCATATATATTTAAAAAAATGATTTCTCAATTTAATGTTTGGACTAATTTTTAAAACATTAATTTTTACTATAATATTTCTTTTCCTTGATTTATTTTTTTATTTTCCACATTTCTGTGTTATAAATCATGCATTATCAGAACTCAGTTTGAGCTGTTATTAATCCTAGGCCCTTCTGGCAATGATGGAACAAGTTTTCCAACCTCTCAATGGCGACTTTCTGCTATTATCTTTGGACATAACTGAGTATACCAATAATTTTCCAGTCTCAAGACAGATAAACTTGGATTTTCTCTTGTCTCTCTTCTCTTTTGGGAGAGAGAAAGACATAATCGTTAAAGAACTTAACATAAATGGATCTCATTAGGTTTTAATTATTGTGTCTTTCTCTTTTTTAATATAGAGCAGGAGAAGATCCCATTTTCGTTAGAGAGCCATAGTTCTTCCCAAGCTTTAGCCATCCGTTGCACATAATAAAGCAAATAGAATGACGAAAGAAATAAAAGAAAAAGAACACAGACAAAGTATTTGAGTTTGTTTTATTACAAAATGTATGGTTGAATCTTTATATTTATAAAATTTGTAATAAGTTGTTTACTGTTCATTAATTTTGGAACAATAATTAACCTTTTTTTTGGGATGCGTGTTTTTTTTTTCTCTTCTTTTAATTTATTTTTAAAATTTTAAATTTTTTTACAATAGCGTAGGCCCCTTCTAGTTTATGGAACATGCAACGATAGTACGGATACATGGAATCGCGACAATGCTGATTTATTTCCTCTGCAAATTTCTACCTTCAAAAATATTACTGTCGAAGAGATTCAAATATCATTCATTGAATCTTAACACAGTTACAATTATGTTAACGCCAGTCCACCGTGATAGCTAAAGCGGCGGATTTAGAATAAGTTTTTGCATTTTTTCAGGTTTAAAATCTTTCATTCAACTAATCATTCTGTTTAATTGTCAACCCTCTTTGAATAGATCTGTTGACACTAGAGCTAATTAGGTAGTCCTTTTTTATAGACCAAAAAAGTTTGGTGATAATTTTTTAAATTAGACCTATACTTTTTTATGCTCATCATAAACATAATATTAACATCCTATTAAAAATTTTGGAATAACTCAGGCCCGATTGGCTTACTTAAAATGGACGTAATATATTTACATAATTTATGTAATATTTATTATATTTTATATTTATTATTTTATCTATCACATTATTATTTTAATTATTTTTTTAAAAATAAAAATATAAAAATCATTTTCAATTTCATTTATTAACTTTTTATATTCATTTTTCTCTTTTTCATCATCCAATCAAATTGGTTTTTAGGATATATTTAGTTGAAGAATGTAATTATAAAGTGAATATAAAATATAAGTAAATAAAGATAAGTGAGATAAAAATAATATTTTTATTTTTATTTTTTAAAAAATAATTTAATAGATAAAATAATAAATATAAAGATATAATAAATATTATATAAATTATATTAAAAGATTATATTTGTAATGCAGCGAAACAAATAGGACATTATTGTTTTTATTATTTTTTTTTAAAAAAATCTATTAACTAAAGATCAAAGTACTCACTAAGAAGGAATGTAGGATAGACATGGGATAGTGAGTGACGATCTACTGAGAGAAAAAGACCTGAGTGACGAAGGGCAGATCTCAACTTGGCTTATTCCTTATAAGTATTTATATTTAAATAATAGAATCTCTGCCATAAAGTAAGAGAATCACATGTGTAGCTTTGGGCATCATTGCCAGTTCTCCTCCTCCCCCACCCCTAATTTTTTATTACTCATTATCAATCACGGGCTCAATAGGCAATAGACAACTAGCCACTACCCGTCAAAAATGTGCTGTAACACAATTGCGTTGTCTGGATTCTCTGGTCCTTCGGATCTTGGACTCACCCGCATTTCCTACATTTTTTTTCAGTAAATTACGTATGTATTTTTTAAATTTTGTTAAAATTATATGAATATATTCTTTATTTTAATTTTTATATATTTTAAAAATATAGAGAAAATGCTGTATAATTTTATTAAAATTTAAAATGTTATATAATTTACTCTTTATTTTTTTAAAAAGAAATTATGTATATTTTAAAAAATATATTGAAATTTTGAATAATTTGCTCATCTGTTTATGTTAGAAAGAAACTTTTTCCGTGAATCCGAGCACATGTCGGTCATTGCTCGATCATAGGACACCTAATAAAGTTTATGGTTATCTTGTCTTAGAATAATTTAATTTAATAGTGATTAAATTAATAGGCTTGATTATTAAAAACATTTATAAGATAAGCACATTCCATATTTAAAGAACAAGAACATTAACTTAATCTATAATATATATTAATTGACTATAAAAAATATTATCGAAGTAATTATTTTAGATAATGAGATCTAATGATTAATACACGGATTTTAGTTATTGCTTATTAGATTCTCCTCGTATTTTATTTTATTTTTTTGTGTTTTTTGGGCCATAAGATTTTAGCTCGTTGTATAAGATAACTCTATACTATATGTTTCCTAACATTTTTTTTTTTCCAAGCTTTAGCCAAAATATCCGGATAAGTTTTGTCGGTGCCTATGACTATGGTTTCGGTGTTCAAGTTGCATATGATTTTAAATATTAAAAAAATAACAAAAGGGATGAAAATCTAACTCAAAACATCAAATTTCAAATTTATCTCCATCTTCAATATTATAACACTATCTCTCTGTGTCGGTCGATGGTTTCACTGTTAATGTAGTTGCACATTTTAGTTAACACAAGAAGTCCATGATCTGATCTGAAGTGAAAGAAAATTAGAAAACGCTCAAATACAGATATATCAACCTCACTTTAATTTTAAAGGAAGGACAAGTGCCATGCGATGATGTTGGAGCCAACAGTCGAACGCTTCAACGTTAAGCAAGTGCATATTCTATTATTGTAGTAATTATTAGAAAGTAAAACAAAATACCATAATTATGAGTCAGAATCGAGAATTTTATGTGATGGGAAAATTTTCATATAACTAACATATTGCCACTTATTATTATAATTAGACACCGCCCTTTAAATCTCTGTGAATATCCTTGAAGTCAATGAATCATCAAAAACGCAAATTAATTTAATTCCAATTGGTATGAGAGTGGGATTTGTAAAATGATAGGTCTCCATCCGTCCGTGACTATGTCTCCCAAGAAAGAGAGATATAACCAGGGCTTCACTCACTAGGTTTCACAGTTCACTACAGCTCCTTTTTGAGAAGGAAGCAAGGCGGGGGATTCTCTCCGATGGCGAATCACGCTGTAGCCAATCTCTTGATCTTGCTCTTGAACTTTGGCACATTGCTTACCACTCTTGCTTGTCCTTATTGTCCATACCCATCTCCTTCTAAGCCTCCAAAATACCAACCTCCTAAAGTAGTGAAGAAGCCACCAGTTCATAAGCCACCGAAGTATCTTCCTCCTTCTCATGGCAAGCCTGCACCTTGTCCACCTCCATCATCTTCACCAAAACCACCTCACCTTCCAAAACCTCCTCATGGTAAACCACCATTGCACCCGCCCCATGCCCCAAAACCACCAGTTGTTAAACCACCTGTTGTAAGGCCACCCTATGTGCCAAAACCACCTGTTGTGAAGCCACCTCATGTGCCAAAGCCACCAGTTGTGAAACCACCACCCTATGTGCCAAAACCACCTGTTGTGAAGCCACCTCATGTGCCAAAGCCACCAGTTGTAAAGCCACCAATTGTGAAACCACCACCATATGTGCCACAACCACCAATTGTGAAGCCACCACCATCTGTGCCCAATCCGCCAGTTTGGAAGCCACCCCCGAATGTGCCTAACCCACCAGTTGTGAAGCCACCACCGTATGTGCCCAATCCACCAGTTGTGACGCCACCGTATGTGCCTAACCCACCAGTTGTGAAGCCACCACCGTATGTGCCTAACCCACCGGTTGTGACGCCACCGTATGTGCCTAACCCACCAGTTGTAAAGCCACCACCGCATGTGCCTAATCCACCGGTTGTGACGCCACCGTATGTGCCTAACCCACCAGTTGTAAAGCCACCACCGTATGTGCCTAATCCACCGGTTGTGACGCCACCGTATGTGCCTAACCCACCAGTTGTAAAGCCACCACCGCATGTGCCTAATCCACCGGTTGTGACGCCACCGTATGTGCCAAACCCACCAGTTGTGACGCCACCGTATGTGCCTAACCCACCAGTTGTAAAGCCACCACCGCATGTGCCTAATCCACCGGTTGTGACGCCACCGTATGTGCCAAACCCACCAGTTGTGACGCCACCTATTGTGAAACCTCCCTATGTACCCACACCTCCTAGTGTGACACCACCAACACCACCAGTGGTAATTAATCCACCTCCTATTGTGACACCACCTACGCCACCAGTAGTTAATCCACGGCCACTTCCGCCTGTTGTGACACCCCCATCTCCTCCTACTCAAACACCGTGTCCTCCGCCACCGCCGGCACAACCGACGTGCCCGATTGACACTTTGAAGCTAGGGGCGTGTGTGGATGTGCTGGGAGGGCTGATACACATTGGAATTGGGAGCAGTGCGAAACAGACGTGCTGCCCGGTGCTGGGAGGGCTTCTGGACTTAGATGCTGCGGTGTGCCTATGCACTACCATTAAGTTGAAGCTTCTGAATATCAATATTGTTCTCCCAATCGCTCTTCAGGTCCTCATTGACTGTGGCAAGACTCCACCACAAGGATTTCAGTGTTTGCCCAACTAATTAAGGTATAGTACTTATATATCGCAGATTTTTTTGTTTTGTAAATTTTGGAGGTTTTTTTTTTTTTACCATAGGTTCAAGTTTCGAGTTTTCATTTGATAATCCTTCTAATTGTGGTAGTGTAATTTAGCAAAAATATATGGTCGTTGGCTCGTAGATGATAAAAGATTTTTTAATAAATATATTTAATTAATGGAATGATTAAAGATTTCTAACCTCAATATGGCTTCAAGACCATTATAACCCCTCTACTCTATTTTTTCTTTTGGTATTACATAACCCCCCTATTCTTTTTTTGGTCAACAACAATCCCACTATTCTTTTTGCTTTGAAAGAGGCACCTACGATATAGGCTTAAACCTTTTATCCATCTTCTATTTGCATCTCTAATCAATTTATTCCCGCCAACATGGCCAGATTACTGTTACCATAAACCATTACATAAACATCTTTTTAACATGTAATTATTAAACTATTATTTAACGTATGATATAAACATATTTTACTTTTGTTAATTTTATAAGTATATATATATATATATATATATGCACGCGCCATTGACTGATATTTGAGTTTGCCTAGATTTTGCAGGGAGTTATCACTTTTGCATCAAATAATTTACCGATGTCTGAGATGGTTCCCGTTTGAAGAAACAGACCGTTCTTTCTGCTTTTGTTCATTAAAGTTGTACATCAAATCGATGGTCTACCAAGAGCCCAAAAATAGAAATGTATTGCGTGAAACATTGTGTTTTTCTTACGTGCTTTTACCATCAGACAAATTTCCTTCGTCAGAATCATATTCCCCTTTCTCCGCAGATGTTTGTCTCTTTGTTTCTCTGAGCATGTGCGTGTGATTTGGTCAGTGTAAACCCGTGAGTGCATGGGAAATTGTATTACGTGATTTAACATTTCTGACAGAGTAACTCTATAGGCTCAGCCTAGTCTCGATTACGATTGCAGATTCTCTCTTGCGAAATGCTCACTCAAGATCGGCAGATCTGAAAATTTTTTTTTGATCTTAACCATTTATTTTTTTTTATTTCAATTTTTTATTTTAAAGAATATAACATAAAATGAATATACATTTTTTATTTTCAATGAACAAAACTGTTTATATGGTTAGGGACAGATCTAAAATTAAATTATTAAAAGGGCAAAAATTAAAAAGTTAACATATTATGTATATAAAAAATTTAAATTAAAATATGTAATATACTCTTCATAATTTATTAAACGAGTATGATATTTTTTTCACAATTACTCTTTTAATGTTAGCAATATTACAATTTATTAAAAAATATTTTTATTTTATTTTTAAAATTTATTTTTTATGATGTTTATAGTTAAAAATGATTAATTATTTATTGCAATTAAAATTATATATATATATATATATATATATATAAAAGAAGAGATAGAACTTAAAGAGTGATAATATTATATTAGAAAAAATTACATTACTTAGTTATGATGTAATAGTTATTAAATACAGAATAATATTTTATTAAATAATTATTTAATGTATTAATTTATAATTAATGAGTATAATAATAAATCTATTAAAATGGATAAAATGTTCTTTTATATTTAGTAATATTTAATAATTATAATTATGATTTATTGTAATTATGATTTACTGTGCTTAACTTATTGACTTATTTAAAAGAATTAATCTGTAATGGTTATTGACTTATTGGCCCTTTGATTTTCTGGTGCTATATAGTTTATACCAGAGTTGCACTTATGGTTCTAAATGGTCATCCGCAAAATTGCATTTTTGAAGAAAGTTCATTCCTGCTGCTTTATTTTTTCTTTTTATATAATTGTGTAATATTTATTATATTTTTATAATTATTATTTTAATTATCAAATCATATTTTAAAATAAAAATATAAAAATAATTTTTTATCTCACTTATTACTACTTATTTATTTTTTATATTCTCTCCTCTTTTATACAATTATACCAAATATATATTGTAGATAGGATACCAATGCAAAGGGATCTCAACTTTTAGTTACCATAACTGCCTTTCAAATTGTTAAGTACACAAACACCCCCCCCCCCCCCCCCCCAAAAAAACATGTGAAATCTGTCCCAGTATGTGGTAAAAGTTAAAAAATTGTGTGTTTCGTATTGTGTTTTTTAAAATAAAAAATAAACTGTTAGAGAATATATATATATATATATAATTTAGATTGTACTCAAATTAACACTAGAGAATATGTGTCCCTCGAGTATCAAGTCACAATCCATTTCTTTCAAATTTTTTAAATAAATTAGTTAATTGCTTAATTAATTAAATTTTGTTCTCCAAAAATTGAGAAGTGTACGGATTAATCTGTTTAAAGATATCAAATTTATTATATTAATTTTTTATCAAATAACCTAAAAATATTAAAAGCGTAATATACAATAAATTTTTGTATTTTAAAATTAACTTGCGTACTTATTAATTTGTAAAATTAAAAAATAATTTAATGATGAAATTAATGATTCACTCTTCTCTTTATAATATAAATTCTGTACTAAAGAAAAGTTATCGAGACTTTCACCAATGGTCCATTTGTCCTTCGAACTTTTTACCTGTTCACAAAAGTCCATTAGAATTAGAAATGAAGATATTTCCCTTTTATTTAACGCATCTCTAAAATATATATATATAATAATTAACTTATATAAGAATTAAAAAAAGTTGGTTAAAAATAATAAATTTTTTTAATTTTATTCCAAATAAAAATTACTCTTAGTTAATGTATGTATTTTCTCTTAGAAATTAATAATAGCTATTACTCATAATTTGAAAAGACTCATTTAATAAAAAATATAATTAAAATATTATAATTAATATATCAGATATTAATAATTTATTATATTTTAAACCAAATACTAAAAATTTTTTTTATATATAAGACTAGAAGTAGTATCATTTCAAAGAATATTTTTATGAATTGTTTATTTTTTATTTTAAGTTTTTTTTAATTTTTTAGAATTTATAATGCAATGAAAATTAGTTACAGCAATTCAAATTTTTATCTTCACAAAAAATATCAATTTCTTACAAATTGGCAAGAAAATTTCTCCTCCGCTTTGGTATTAATGACGCGTTAGCCTAAGAAAATTAAGGACTTGTGGCCAGCGAATCATCCTTAGTCAATTCCTCAGTAATTCGTCGTTGATGATTAGGAATTTTTCCCTAGTGGATTCAAATTAATTTTTATAAAAAAATGCATCAAATTTTGTTGAACTTTGAAATACTTGTGGATACTTCGTTGATTTTTTAAAATAACATATAAGTTTTTTATTTTTCATAATTCAAGAAATATATATATATATATATATATTTACTTTAAAGATGTTAGGTTAAATGCCACTTCAAACCTTTCCACAAATAATGTGACAAGTTTTTTCTTTATTTTTAATGCTAGCATATTTACCAAAAAAAAAAAAAAGAAGAATATCAGCCCTTACACCCATTTTTTATTTAAAAAAAATAAACAGAAGAACTTATTTCTTAGAATGCAAACATTATAGAATCTATTTATTTATTTATTTTGAAAGTTCATGAAACTATTTGCAAAGGGGACCTTTTGTATTTTTTTCCCAAATTTATTTATAGCATAGTTTACATCTAAATTTTAATGAAAGTAATTCCTTGAATATTAAAATAACAGGCAACTTTATTATTAAATGTCCATTTCATCTATATCTTAATCATTTTTATAGTGTTCTGAGATTGTTTATTGAAATTAAGTAGTGGACAATTTTTTTTTTAAATTTCAAGGTAATTTTATTAATATCATTAAAAGATTGTGCAACTATGCAAAATATTAAGTGAAATGTATTTTCAACAAAGAAGTTATTTGTTATTATAACATTCAAAATGATTATTTTGTTAAAATTAATTAAGATAAAGACTACCATAAATAATTAAGTCATTAACAGATCAAATTATAAGAAAACTAAATGTGATACTTTAGACCGAAAAAAATAAACTAATTTATTGCCAAACTACAAAGCGATAATTACTTCGCCCCTGTTATTATTGTGAATAATTTCATAACATGATATAACATCATCCAACAATTGATGTATGCTGCCCAAAAGAACTTATATAATAAACATATATTATTTTTTCTCATGCAATAGGAAGTTGTACAACAATTTCAAATTTTGACAACTACCAATATTCCTTATAAGCACCTAACCACTTGGGAGCTTATAACTCATGTTGTTTTAAATTTATTGAGAAATGCATTTAGAGGGAAATGAATTAGTGCTTTTTAAATAAAATAAAATTTAATGCAAATATTTGTAGAAGTAAAGAGATGAAATTGTCACACCCCAAAACGAAAGGGGAGTGACCAGCACGGAAGGCAAGCAATGCTTAAACCTATAAGCCTAACCAATGACACTTAAATATAAAGATACTCATAATTGTCACAAAAATTTTGGCAGAGTTTCACCTTAAATTTGGACACTTCCAAATTTTTTTACAACATCTAAATTCTAGCAAACATTAAGGGAAGCTCCAAACCCTTCCCCAGAATCAACATACCATAAAAACAAAAAAATCACCAGGGGAGGGGGAATCCTATTCGTTTAAGCAAAGTTGAATTCAATATATATTACAATTAATCCAACAAAATTATCACAACAAATTTCCTTTGCCATCGAGATCCGAAGACAGGGCTCACCAATACGACGCCTCTATCTACTCCAATGAAGGAGGCGAGTTGATCTAACAGTATTATCTGAAAAATTAAAATTTAAAAGAATGAGTTAAAAAACAGTTAGATTGCCTATTATCAGTGGCGGCTTCGCCTCGTTGGCAGCTCTTTACCCCCTAAGGGTGGCTACACCTAACGAGTAGATCCTTTTCCACTACTAGTATGCGTTATAATTAAGCCTCTGGGGCGACTGGCAGCCCTTACCCTTCTCATGGGTGGTTACACCTAATGAGTAACTCTTCCTCCACCCATTTTTTTTTTTTCACTAAACACTAAGTAGTGTACCAAGGGCTAGTAACCCACACGCAGTAGGGCTAAAATAATATAAACAATACTCATTTGTCACCACAACTGAATAAGAGATCATTAATGCATAAAACATAAAACTTAGGGGCAGTAGGGAATACAATTCAATAATAAATAGAGCATTATGGTTTAAGGGAAAAAGAAAAGAAAGAGAGAAAAGGAAGATAGAAAGAAAAAAAAAAAAGAACTAAGTGAATAGTTAAATACTAACATAGGTGATCATATGCATAATTAATTAAGTGCTCACTATTTTATCCAAATAAGTTAAGATGACGCTAAAAAAAAAGAATGAACATCTTTAAGGGCTGATCAAAAGATTCACACGTATGTATATATATATATAATTTATTATTAAGGACTACTGTTACAAAAATATATGTATATATATACATACTTTTCTTAG
The DNA here is from genome assembly GCA_032878935.1 of Erythrophleum fordii. NCBI lineage: Eukaryota > Viridiplantae > Streptophyta > Magnoliopsida > Fabales > Fabaceae > Erythrophleum > Erythrophleum fordii. The sequence goes on from JAVQMF010000028.1 coordinate 6,757,854, forward strand.
AAGAGCATAAAGAACTCAGGCCATCTATTTCATAACACAATCCAGATCTTGTCAATGATCGATCAATAACCATACTTGACAAATTTCCATTACACACCTCACTTCCTAATTTATGAATCAAGAATAATTAGATTTCCCTATGGAATTCCCTCTATATAAGGAAGAGTATAGAACAAAGTCAAATAAGAACATTGCATTTACTTCTTACAAATCCTAAATTACACCTCTATTCCACTGCATCAAATAGACTTAACCATCCATTGCATATGGGTACATATATGTAGTAATAGGAAAGGCACAAAAATTATTGCAATCATTATCTACTTACAATGATATCAAGAGCTAACGGGTACTTGTTCCTCCTCAAAATTTAACTCCTTTGTAGTCATCAATGTCCACAGAGCTTCCTACTACTACCAAACGTGCCAAATCATTATGTAAACTGAGAACAACAATTTTGAGTATCTATCTAATTCAATAAAATTTCCCTAACCAATTTGTTTTTTTTCCATATTATAACTCATCCACTGCTCATAAAATTTCCTTTTAACTTAACCCTTCTTATAACGTTACAAATTTATGATTTGAGTTTCAAAATCATTTCTAGGGAATAAAAATTGAAGATTTATGCAAGATTAACATACTTAAGAAGCCTCATTCCAAAATCCCCAATTTTTCCTTTTATTTTTCAGCTACCCCAGCAAGGCAAGAGCTCTAACTCCCTTTATCACTCTACCAAGCTAGGATGTGCCGGAAAAATAGAAGGGAAGAGTGTAACTAACGAACCTAGCAATTGAAATAAAGAATGAACGAAAGATGGGAGCTCACCGCAGGTTGCAGAGTTTCAGACCAGCTTGAAATTTTGAACCCACGACCCAACAGCGAGGGAGCTCGAGGAGACCAGCACAACACCGAAGGAGCTTCGCAGAAGAGAAAGAAGACGGCAGCTGCACTGGAGAGGGAGATCGCGAACTTCATACGAGAAAGAAAGAGAGCTGAACATAACAAAGGAAGAAGCTTCGGGTAAATGAGCTGAGGGAGGAGAGAATAATAAAAAAAAAAGAAGAAGGGAAGATATAAAATAATGAAAAATAAAACCCCTTTTTTTTTATTCGGCTGTTACATTCTCTCCCCCTTAAAAAAAATTTGGTCCTTGAATTTAAATTCAAGTTCTTACCTTAAGATTCAAATAAGTGAGGATATCTAGTTCGCATTTCACTCTCTACCTCCCATGTAGCTTCTTCTTGTGAATGGTTACGCCATAACACCGCAACCATTGCCACTTCCCGTGAGCAAAGCCTCCTCATCTGTCTATCTACAATTGCAATAGGCTTTTCCTTATACATCAACCTCTTATCCAATGCAATTTCCTGAGACTAAATTATGTGGGAGGGGTCAGACAAGTACTTTCTCCACATGGACACGTGAAACACTGGATGGATGTGACGACCCTAACTTCTAATCTAGGTAATTATAGTTAAATACACGATTAATAAATAATGATTAAGGTTTGGAGTTGTTACAATTAATTACATTAAGAAAATATAGGAAAATTTGAACCTTCATGTTATTAAGGTCATCAACTAAACAACCATAAATGGGAAAATGTATAAAATGGTTTGTACCATCATTAAGGGATTGTGATTCATCTATCCATCGATTTCAACACACAAAAACCTCCCATAAGTGTTCCTATATCATTTCCTAGCATTAGTATTAAAGAAATTAGGGTTTCTAGATCAAAGGTGGGAGTTTAGGGACCTTTGCCGCGACTTGGAACCTTCCCGCCGCGGCTAAGTTAGGTCCTGGAACTCGAAAACTAAGTTTTTAACCTTGCGCCGCAGCCCAGACCTTTTGCGTTGTGGCTAAGTTGATCTCGGGAATAACTGGGAAACTTTCTTGACTTTCGCCTCGACGATAGTCGCAGCGAGTTGGATCTGTGCCGCAGCCAACTTACGTGGCGCAACGAGTTTTGCTACTGTACCCTCCTTAATTAATTTTCTCGACTTACGCCGCGATGAGGTTTTATTCTGTCACCCTCCTGGGCATTTTTTTCACTCTGCACCATGGCGAGATTCCTCAAGCCGCGATGTCCCTCGCCACTGTCACTCTTCAGGCCGCGGTGAGGCTTTCCTAGCCGCGCCTAGCCGCGGCGTGACTCCCTCTTGTAGCTATATCTCCTACATTTCGCCCCATGCACTCTAATTCTCTTCTTAGGGACACCCTAGAATCACTTCCCCTCATTTTATATGGCTCTAATAGTATTCATCTACTTTATTTACCCAGCTATTCTTCCATTACCAATTCAAAACTTATGTGCCCATTTCTTTTCTCTAATTACCCTCTATCAGCAAGTTTGTAAGGTAACAATAACAGAAATACATGAACTACCAGTAGCTATCCTTTAATACACAATCAATGGGGGTTCCGTACATTAAGGGTTCACATTAATATCTCAAGGGTTACATTTCCAATAATAAGCCATATTATAGGTCAACAAAGTTTACAGCAGATATCATGAATCCATACATAAAATACTAAATTAAGATGAGGTCTAACCCCTCAATATATACATCTTCAGTAATCAAGATATAAAAGCCTACACTTGGCAATACAGATATATGATGATGCTATACAAGACTTAACAAAAATTAGCATCTATCCTATTACACTCAGACTAAGTGTAGCTTCCCACACTAGGCCCAGCTCATGGATGTTCATCCATTTGCTTGCCCTTATCCTTACTCGAGAAACTTTCATCTGAAATTGTAATCCCATAAAACGGGGTGAGATACAAATCTCAGTAACCAAGGCAATTCCATCATATAATCCAATTTAATTAGCATATATGCATGAATCAAAATCAACATCAGAATCATATCAATCATATCAATAAATGAAACAATTAGGCTATCATGATTACTATCTCATACTAGCAATCATATTATCATATGTTAAAGGCCATTAACACCAGGAGAGGCCCGCCCACAGCACCTACTCCCCATTGAGCATAACCAGGGCTCAGTGCATCTGGGGTTTGATCATAATCCAGTGCTCGATCGAAGCACATGCACGGGTGGCAGCTGCACTACAGCTCCACCATGGACTCACAAGGTCCAATCACAATACAATAGATAACCAACCAATTTATTTAGCATTTCAAATCAGTCATATATAGTAAATATAAAATTAAAATAGATATATGCATGGAATTAATATAAAACCACGGTTACCTCACTTGTAGATAATTTGCAACAGCCACCAATGGTATAAAAATTTCTATAACCATAGCATCAGAAAATTACCACTTTAATTCATCATTAATAGTAGCAACAAGTACCTAAGAAATTTAAATGCTAATAACTATCTAAATAACACTTACCCAGCCACCACAAATTCCCAAATTCGGATTGAGTATGTTCTCTACCAGAAACTTCAATATATCACCTAAATTCCTAAGCAAATTCGTATATAATTAATACCTATACTATAAATCAACTATGGAGGTCTTAAACCAATAGAAAATACAGTAGAATGGATAGTTTACACTTACCTAATGCCAGCCCTAGCCTCAACCTACGAATTTCCTCTAGAAAAACACCAAACAACTCTATTTCAGAATTTGGGTATGGTGAAAATACTCCAAATGAAAAACTAATCAAACCAAATTAAAGAGAAAGATGAGGGGATTAAGTTGTATAATTATTATTTTGACTGAATCTTACTCTAAATATGAGAAAATGTGGAATTCTTGCCCCAAACCCTAGCCTCCCTCTCAACCTCTGAATTTTGCTTCTTGAGTTTCAGCAAAATGAGAAAGTGGCTAAAGCATTAGGGATTTAGTTAGGTTTAAGTTGGGTTAAAGATGGGTCATGAGTTGCTCCAAGGTCCAACTCCAAATGGGCTTCAGATTTTAGCTTGTTGGGCCAGTTTTAAGGTGTTGGGTTGCAGAATTTCATTGGACCAACTCTCATGCATTGGGTTACTGAAATTTAATTAGGTTTGGGCCAAGTTTTGAAGAGCTCAAGAATTTGGGTCTGCATAAGGGTTATTGGGCCACTTATAAGGGTCTATGTAAGGTAGATCTTAGGCCCTTATCATATGGAATTAGATTGGGTTTGCACCTAACTCATTGGCCTCCATTAACCTCTTGTCATAATTTATTAATTTGAGCTTAGATGAAGTATCTATCCCAATTAATTCTCAAACCCATATTAATAATTTATCTCTTTAAAATTTCTATCCACTAACTTGCTCAATTATCCTCTATTAATTATTCTTAATTACTCTAAATCTATTATTAACACCTTAATTAATTTTTGGGGTGTTACAATGGACCTCTGTAACTTCGGTGGTAGATCTAAATGATAAGCCACATGACTTACCCTATCTAATATCTCATATGGTCCCACATATCTCGGGCTTAATTTTCCCCTCTTCCCAAATCGCATTACCCCTTTCATAGGTGACACTTTCAAGAACACCAGATCACCCACTGCAAATTCCAAGTCCCGTCGTCTATGATCAACATAGGACTTTTGTCGAGTTTAAGCTGTCAATAACCTTTCTTTTATCACCTGTACTTTTTTTAGTGTATCTTGTACCAAATCAGGGCCTAACAATTTAGCTTCACCAATTTTAAACCATCCAATCAGAGACCTATACCGCCTTCCATAAAGTGCTTCAAATGGTACCATTTGGATGCTAGCTTGATAACTATTGTTATAAGCAAATTCTGTTAGGGCAGATGGCTCTCCCAACTACCACCCAAGTCAAGGACACATGCTCTCAACATATCCTCCAAAATCTGTATTGTCTTCTCAGACGACCCATCGGTTTAAGGATGAAAAGCAGTACTAAGGTTTATTCGGGTACCTAAGGCCTCTTGAAAAGCCTTCCAAAAACAAGAAGTAAACTAGGGGCCCCTATCAGAAATTATAGATATAGGTATTCCATGCAATCTCACTATTTCACTTAGGTAAAGTTGTGCATATTTAGCCACACTATAAGTAGTCTTAATAGGAAGGAAATGCACTGCCTTGGTTAATCTATCCACGATCACCCAAATAGAATCATATCCTTTTTGGATACGAGGTAAACCCGTTACAAAATCTATTGTGATTCTCTCCCACTTCCATTCTGGTATTTCTAGTCGTTGATACAACCCTGTTGGTTTTTTATGTTCAGCTTTTACTTGTTGACACACTAGGCAACGAGAAATAAAATCAGCTATATCCCCTTTTATACCATCCTACCAATAGGATTGCTTTAAGTCCTGATATATTTTTGTCCATCTCGAATGAATGGTATATTCCGAATGGTGAGCCTCTTCTAAAATTTCTCTCTTTATATCCTTTGTATTAGGCACACATAATCGATTGCCAAATTTCAACACTCCTTTAGAGTCAATAATGAATTCATTATTTTTTCCATCCCTCACACCCTCTATGATCTTGCCTAGCTTGGGATCTGATTTCTGAATTGCCTTTACCTTCTCAATAAGGGATGAATGAGTTTGCACATAAGCTAAAAATACCCCAAATTTTGCAATTTCAAACCTCATTCCACCTTCCTCCAAACCATGAATTTCTCATACTATTGGCCTTCTAACTCCTGCTATACGTTGGCTTTGCTGGAACAATAAAGAATAGTGCAATCATAGTTTTTAAGTAACTCCATCCACCTTTTTTGCCTAAGATTAAGATCTCTTTGCTGAAAAATATACTTGAGACTTTTATAATCAGTATAAATCTCATAGGTTTCCCCATAAAGATAATGTCGCCAAAGTTTAAGGGCAAACACCACTGCTGCCATTTCCAAATCGTGAGTAGGATAATTCTGTTCATGTTTTTTGAGTTGCCTAGAAGCATAAGCTATCACACGTTCATGCTGCATAAGTACACATCCCAACCCTACTCTTGAGGCGTCATAATACACAGTATAGCCTCCTGTCCCTGATGGTAAAGTCAAAACTGGGGCAGAAATTAAACACTCTTTCAACTTTTGGAAGCTTTCTTCACAAGCATCTGACCACTAAAATTTGACTTTTTTTGTGTCAATCTAGTCAAAAGGGCAGCTATTTTCGAAAAATTTTTTACAAAGCGACGATAATATCTAGCCAAACCCAAAATGCTGCGAATCTCAGTAACTGTGGTGGGTTTATGCCACTTTTAGATGGCTTCTACTTTACTCGAATCCACTTGAATACCATCCCTTGAAACAACATGGCCAAGGAATGCTACGTGGTCTAGCCAGAATTCACACTTGGAGAACTTCGCATATAATTGCTCTTCTTTTAATCGCTGTAACACCAAGCATAAATGCTGTTCATGTTCTTCCCAACTCTTTGAATAAATGAGGATGTCATCAATGAATATTATGACAAATTTATCCAAAAATGGTTTAAATACCCGATTCATCAAATCCATGAATGCTATAGGTGCGTTAGTTAACCCGAAAGACATCACTAAGAACTCATAATGTTCATAACGGGTTCTAAAAGCTGTCTTAGGTATATCTTCCCTCTTTATCCTCAATTGATGGTACCCAGAATGCAAAGCTATCTTGGAAAAACATTACACACCTTGCAATTAATCAAAAAGGTCATCAATACGAGCTAATGGGTACTTATTATGAATTGTCACTTTATTAAATTGTCTGTAATCAATACACAACCGTAGAGATCCATCCTTTTTCTTCATAAAGAGTACAGGAGCACCCTAAGGGGAGACACTTAGATGGATAAAACCCTTATCCAATAAATCTTGCAATTGAGCCTTTAACTCTTTTAACTTTGACGATGCCATGCGATAAGGAGGCATGTAAATTGGTTGAGTTCCCGAAACTACATCAATATGAAATTCAACCTCCTTATCCGGTGGTAATCCAAGTAATTCTCTAGAAACACATTAGCAAACTCCCTGACCACGGGAACCTGTTGCACATTCACCATTCGTGTATCAACATTCCTAATAATAGCCAAATATCCTCGGCACCCTTTCCTTAGCAACCTCTGGGCTCTTAATGAAGAGATAAGATTAGTTGGTACTTCACTACGATCACCCTGATTAAAAAAGATGACTCCTCTAGAATGCTAAATCTTACCACCTTTGAAAAACAATCTAACGTGGCATGACAAGAAGCCAACTAATCCATACTTAGGATCACATCAAAATCAGTCATATCCAGTATCGCCAAGTCCACTAAGGTTTCTTTACCCTCGATAAGGACCTCACAAGACCGACATACATAATCCACTAACAACGATTCGCCAATCAGAGTTACAACCATAAAGGGATCATCTAAATTGACTAGATCCCTACCAACCCGTTCAGCAAAGTAAGGAGATATATATGAATGAGTAGAACTAAGGTCAAACAATACTCGAGTATCATAAGAACAAACTCGAAGAATACCTGTCACCACTGCATTGGAGGCCTGCGCATCCTGTCTAGTCAAGGCAAACACCCGAGCTTGCCCTTTCCCTGAAGAGGCTGGCCCTCTGTTTCCTACACCTCTCTCAACACCACCTTTACTCGATTGTGTAGGACTTAACTGAATCGGTGTAACTGCTATAGGCGTTGGCTGGTGAGATGATGAAACTGATCCATAACTAGACCCATACTGCTAGAGTGAGCAATTCTTCTTCAAATGCCCAACTTGCCCACAAAGATAGCAAGCACCTGTGGCCTTATGACATTGCCCAGAGTGAAGCTTCCCATAAGTAGGACATCGATTTCGGTCACACTCCATTTGAATTGGACTGTATTGGGCTTGGTGTCTAACACCACTCTAATATGATTTCTGACTAACTGCACCACCTGAATATTGCATTGGTTTCTTCGGCACTAAAGATAATGCCTGGCCATGATCTTGAAGTCTTGACCCGCTGGTCAAGTACCCTGCACCCTGGTGTTTTCCCTTAATTCTTTTTCTCTTCTTTGCAAAAAAAACATTATCTTCCATTCCCCGCAACTCAATCTTCCTCGTGCAATCAACCGCCGCAGCATAAGAAGAAAATTGCTCAGCCTGTGCTGCTACTACATTAAATAATGGGCACAACAATCCATCCATAAATCTGTCTATCCGATCTTTCTCCATAGAGACCAAATGCGGTGCATAGTGTGAGAGTTATGTATATCGAATATCATACTCAGAGATACTCATGCTTGGAACTTGCCTCAAGGTCTCAAACTCTCGACGCCTTGCGTCTTTGGTACTCTTTGGTAGGAATCTAGCCATGAAAGCTTCCTTAAACTCTTCCCAAGTCATTGGGGGTAGTTCTGCAGGTCTCCCTTGAGATAGGGTTTCACACCATGTATAAGCCACATCTTGCATCTGGTATGTGGCCAACTCAATCCTTTCTTCACCTGAGCATTTAAGAGCCCGGCATGCCTTCTCAACCCTGTCAATGAAGAGCTGGGGGTCCTCTCGACTATCAAATCCAAAAAATATTGGTGGCTTCAACTTTAAGAACCACGATATCAAATCGTCGATATTCCTTCTTTCATTTAGTACTGGCTGTGCCACTAAGTAGGCTGAGCCTGTGCTTGAGCTTACGGGGCAACAACACCCACTAGTGGATCAATTCGAGCACTCTGTGCTTGCACTATATTCGCTAATGCCTCCACAGTTCCTTGTAACCTAGCCACCAAGGCGTCCAACGATCTCAATTGCGGTTGAGGAGGCATAATTCCTTTTACTGTAACATTCTCTGTTGGGGTTGGAGCGGCTCTGCCTTGCCCACTACACCCACCACGCCTACCTCAACCTTTACTGGCTCCTCTACCACGACCCCTAGAGGCTGGGGTTATCAGTGGGGCTGGAGCTCAACAGAAGGTTCATCTACATTTCCTTTTGCAATTGCTCCCACAATTGCACTTGACCTAACTAGCATTATTACTCTATAAAAATCAAAACACAAGTTTAGAACAAAATTTAATTACTCACATTTCTATATATATATATATATATATATATATATTTCATACCATTTGTTCCTAAATAACTGCTAAGAAAAGAATTATCAACACCTTATCAGGCCTCTTATGATATCTCGATTATAATTATGCCCGGGTTCATAAAGATAACTAAGATATCATTGGAGACCACTTGCTTTACAGCATAAAAAAAAAAACTTAGGCTCTGGTACCAACTCTGTTACACCCCAAAACGAAAGGGGAGTGACCGACACGGAAGGCAAGCAATGCCTAAGCCCGTAAGTCTAACCAATGACACTTAAATATAAAGATACTCATAATTGTCACAAAAATTTCGGCAGAGTTTCCACTTAAATTTGAACACTTCCAAAAATTTTTACAACAGCTAAATTCCAACAAACAGTAAGGGAAACTCCAAACCCTGCCCCAGAATCAACATACCACAAAAACAAAAGAATCACCAGGGGAGGGGGAATCCTATTTGTTTAAGCAAAGTTGAATTCAATATATATTACAATTAACCCAACAAAATTATCACAACAAATTTCCTTTGCCATCGAGATCCGAAGACAGGACTCACCAATACGACGCCTCTATCTACCCGGATGAAGGAGGCGGGTCTGATCTAACAGTATTATCTGAAAAATTAAAATTTAAAAGAATAAGTTGCACTCAGTGAGTAGATAAATAATTACAATAATTAAAAACAGTTAGATTGCCCATTATCAGTGGCAGTTTCGCCTCGTTGGCAGCTTTTTACCCCCTAAAGGTGGCTACACCTAACAAGTAGCTCCTTTTCCACTACTAGTACGCATTATAATTAAGCCTCTGGGGCGACTTCACCTCATTGGTAGCCTTTACCCTTCTCACGGGTGGCTACACCTAATAGGTAGCTCTTCCTCCACCCATATTTTTTTTCACTAAACACTAAATAGCATACCAAAGGCTAGTAACCTGCATGCAGTAGGGCTAAAATAATATAAACAATACCTGTTTGTCACCACAACTGAATAAGAGATCATTAATGTATAGAACATAAAACTTAGGGGCAATAGGGAATACAATTCAATAATAAATAGAGCATTATGGTTTAAGGGAAAAAGAAGAGAAAGAGAGAAAGAAAAAAAAAAGAACTAAGTGAATAGTTAAATACTAACATAGGTGATCATATGCATAATTAATTAAGTGCTTACTATTTTATCCAAATAAGTTAAGATGACGCTAAAAAAAAGAACGAATGCCTTTAAGGACTTATGAAAAGATTCACACGTATATATATATATATATATATATATATATAAAATTTATTATTAAAGACTATTGTTACAAAAATATATGAATGTATATACATACTTTTCTTAGAAGAGCATAAAGAACTCAGGCCATCTAATTCATAACACAATTCAGATCTTGTCAACGATTGGTCAATAACCATACTTGATAAATTCCCATAACACACCTCACATTCTAATTTATGAATCAAGAATAATTAGATTTTCCTATGGAATTCCCTCCATAAAAGGAAGAGTATAGAACAAGGTTAAATAAGAACATTGCATTTACTTCCTATAAATCCTAAATTACACCTCTATTCCACTGCATCAGATAGACTTCGAACCATCCATTGCATATGGGTACATATATGTAGTAATAGGAAAGGCACAAAAATTATTGCAATCATTATCTACTCATAATGATATCAAGAGCTAACGGGTACTTGTTCCTCCTCAAAATTTAACTCCTTTGCAGTCATCAATGTCCATAGAGCTTCCTACTACCACCAAACATGCCAAATCATTATGCAAACTCAGAACAACAATTTTGAGCATCTATCTAATTCAATAAAATTTCGCCAACCAATTTGTTTATTTGTTTTTTCATATTATAACTCATCCACTGCTCACAAATTTTCCTTTTAACTTAACCCTTCTTATAATGTTACAAATTCATAATTTGAGTTTCGAAATCATTTTCAGGGAATAAAAATTAAAGATTTATGCAAGATTAACATACTTAAGAAGCCTCATTCCAAAATCCCCAATTTTTCCTTTTATTTTTTGGCTACCCCAGTAAGGCAAGAGCTCCAACTCCCTTTATCACTCTACCAAGCTAGGATGTGCCGGAAAAATGGAAGGGAAGAGTGTAACTAACGAACCTAGCAATTGAAATGAAGAATAAACAAAAGATGGGAGCTCACCGCGGGTTGCAGAGTTTCAGACCAGCTTGAAATTCTGAACCCATGAACTAGCAACGAGGGAGCTCGAGGAGACCAGTACAGCGCTGAAGGAGCTTCACAGAAGAGGAAGAAGACGGCAACTGCGTTAGAGAGGGAGATCGCGAACTTCAGACGAGAGAGAGAGAGAGAGAGCTAAACGTAACAGAGGAATAAGCTTCGGGTAAATGAGCTGAGGGAGGAGAGAATAGTAAAAAAAAGAAGGGAAGATATAAAATAATGAAAAATAAAACCCCCTTTTTTTTTATTCGGTTGTTACAGAAATATTGAATGATGTATATAAAACAAATGAAAATGTTTAAAATTGAGAGAAGGAAACCTAGAAGGAGATTACGTTGACTTAATTCAAGATAAAATCAACTTGATATTAGATAAAAGAAAAAAAACAATGCATGAGACTATAGTTAACTTGATATAAAATGTAGTTGACTTAATTTCTTACATGCACAATATAAATGTAAATAGGTGCAAGTGTAGTTAATTTGATATAAAATGCAATTAACTTAATTTCCTACCGATGTAGTATAAATGTAGATAAATAAAAGAGAGAGAGAAGAGAAAACACTGCAATATATTTTGATTTAAATATTTTATCTTACATCTAATCTCCTTACAACTTAAGAGATTTTCTTCACTAATAATAAAATGCATAACAACTATAATAAAATTTTTAAACTTATCTAAAACTTGTATAATTTTTTTTTAATATTATTTTGAACTCCTTACCTTTCATTCAGAATGATTTACAAATTAAGTAAAAAGCGTTTTGTAACCCTTATCAGACAAAGAATTATAGTAATATACATTCGGATGATTCTTTGATAATCGTATAAAGTAGGGACAAACTCACAATAAACTAAATATCAATAATATTGAAAACAAGAACGACTACAATAAATACATTTGATTTTTACTAGCTTGTATTAATACTTTCTTTTTTCAACTCCTCTCTTTGTATATCTTTATGAAAGTGACTGTTGGCCGTTACTTTTGTTTTATTAAGGCACACCTAACTAACAAAAGGTTTTTACCATGAGTTATGGTCATCATGGTATTATGAGGTTTTGATTTTTGATTGCCTCAGTTTTTCCTACTCTTCTTTCATGTTTTCTAGTTTTGCTTTTCGCAATAATAAAAGGATAGAGGTTTCAACTTTGCCTTCAAGCAAGCTTGACTCGTTAAATGCCATTAAAAGCTCTCTATTCATGCTTCTTGGGTTGGTGGCAATAAGGTAAGATAAGAAAGTTCTTTTGGCCAGGTGATAGGGACAAAATAGAGAAAAGTAAATTACTTTTCTACAGTAAAAGTTTTAAGCACAGGAACAAAATATTCTAAATTTTTTTTATCTTATCTTTGAAAATGCTGTAATAAGAAAGCACACAAGGCCAAGTATCAAGGACAATAAAAAGAGCCAAAAAGAGAAGGGCTTCTCCATTTGTTTCGTTATTATCAAACATGATGGTGGGCTAGAGCTTATAATGTACATACTGCCAGTAACACGCTCGATACAACAGGAAGTTATTTTGCAACTTCAAACTACGACAATCACCCAGACACTAACCCCTTGTGAGTTTGTAACTCATGGTTTTATTCTTACAACGAAGATACTAGTAACGCATATTTATTAATGACATGCGAACTTGGCCTTTACTCATTTGAGGAGAGAATACTCGAACCACCTCTTAATATCAGATGGTATAATTGTGTGGGGTTAAACTCTTGAGCAACATGATCAGCTCCCTACATTTGCACCAGTTAAGAAAAATTAAACCCAGATTTATAATTGGAATTTTTATAAAATAAAGATATGAACCAAAATAAAAAGAGTAAATTTATCATTTAATTCATGAAAAATCACTTCCTTATTAATTTGGTCTTCCAAAAATAAAGTCATTCAATCAATTTTCTTTGTCAAAGATTTTGCCTTAGTAAAAATGGTTTCCATGATCATAAGTAGGATATGGCTAAGGTATTATAGTCCTCATCTCTAGACCTTCTATCACGTATATTTCAAAATGGATAAAATAGGATACTTAAATCCTAGATTTATTTACCTAGAAAAATATTATAATGCATGAACAAGTTTTTTTTTTCTCAAGTTAAAACTAATTTATATAAAATTAAAGTAAATAATTAAATGTTTCAAAGAACTATTAATATAAATTAAAACTTATATAATACTATTTGGAATTTCTTTCTTACTTTTTCATTACACTAAATTGATTAATATATATAAAAATTATATATATAAATATAAATAAATAAATTTGTACACATTATGGGTTTGAGGCAGAGTGGATGCATATTACTGGAGCCCAAACTCATACACTTAAAAAATTTATAAAAGTCTCATATCTAAATTCAAATGGATAAATTTTACGATATTCATAGAATTTGAGTATTTTTTGCTCATCCCTATTTTATTAGACAAATTTGTCTCCATTAATAAATAGAGCATGACCATTGATTTATAATCTAGACTCGCTCCAATGGGCAAGTGGTCAGAAGACATGGCTGTAATGGACTATTCATAGTACTGCGCCCTTGATCTTCTAGTCTTGTATACGAGCGTGAGCTTGGAGAGTTCTATACGGATTAGAATGATCAACTTAATTTTTTTTTTAAATTTATTGTCATCAATTTAATTATAATATCTTAAAATCCATCATTTTAGTTCTGATCCAAAAATTTATTACTATTTAATCTAAGTGAGTTAAGGTCAGAATTAAAATGATGTATTTTTTAATTAAGACTAAATTAATAATAACAAACTTTTTAGGCACTAAATTGATGACATGGGATAGTAGTTTATTCTATATTTAGTATTAGATGTTTATGATCATATATTATTTGATTTTATAATATCTAATTTTACAATATGCTAAAAACTATAAATGATTATTAACCCTTTTTTTCAAAACAAAATCTCATAACTTGAATGGTCATACAACATGACAATTCATGCTGCGTGACAATTAAGAAAAAAAACCCAACTTGGCCAAAATTGGTGTTAATTAGAAGGATATATCTTTATATATATTCCATACTTTCATGGTACTAAACAATAGATATTATTATTATTATTATTATTATTATTGTGTTATTATATAATTTAATTTTTAATCATAATTGAGTTAGATCTTAAATTCAAAGAAATAATTGTTTATGTTAAAATATAAATAACAGTATCTAAGTACAATAATTATTTTTTCATAAAAGTCCCAAAAAATGTCAATTCATTCCTTTTTTTCTTCCAAATAGTTTGGGCCGTAAGAGAGTTGGATAGATGACCCAACCCCACACATCCTAAAGTCCGCATTAACTCTTATCTAGCCCAACTCATTCACAAAACAAGACTTTCTTGACGAGCAAGAAGGTGCAGCTACTTTAGGGCTATTGATTACTCCATCGACGAAGTAAGCTGCCGAATTTCTTTAATTCTCAGAGAGGAACAGTAGGTACGATCATTTTTTGGTTTACCTTTTCTTCAGATCCGTTGGGTTGCCATTCCATCTTTAATTTTCTTTATTTTCCTTGTTGGATTTCTACTTCAGGGTTTTCATCGTTTCTCTTTCTGTTGCTACTTTTGATTTTTTTTTTTTCATTAAACATTGTTGTCTCCAAATTAATTGCATAATAGAGTAGTTCAAGTCATGGTCTGGTTCTCTCGTTGGTCGAATATATTTTCTTTTCAAATTTTCGGAAGACAAATGTGCTATGTTTATTTTCTGCTTATACTTCGAAGTGAAAGCTTTCTGGATAGCGCTTTCTTCTCTATTTTACATAGGTTTTGAGAGTTCTCTGTTGTCAATTTTAAGCACCCGTTGCGGAAGATTAGGGAAACCCATTTTTTTAATCTGATTAAATAGAGGATGAAACAATGCACTTATTATTTGATGCAACCTAGACATGGGGTAAACTTACTTTCTGTGGACTATCTTTTGTCATGAAATGTTGGGCATTTTATAGTTGAGGCCAGTTTAGTGACATTTTATATTTGGTGTTTATCTTCAAGTGATGGAGACTATTTGCACTTGAAAATATAGGCAGAACTCTGTCAACGTGACATTTCATCTTTTGTTGCCACAAGCATAGCCAACATGGAATGTTGCCTGTCTATTGCTCAAGAGTCATAAACTTAATTCTCCACTACACCAGATGACTTGGCATTTAGCTGATGAACGTTTGGTCTAATAGGGCCTACTTCTAGAGTGCTTTCCTAGTGTAAACAAATTATCTTGTTATAGTTTTAGTATTACTTAATGCATACGGTTTCTATCATTTATGTGGTGTGTGAAAAAGAGACATAGGGTCTTGCAGTACTAGTTTGGGTGCTGGCTGATATTGAATATCCAATTCCCAACCATCCTGCGATATTTTAAGAGCATGTAATGGGATGGGCTTTTGTTGTTAAGTAATGATACATCTTTCCCAATTTCCTATGCAATTATATGTTTGAACACTAGTACCTTTACAATTCAGTAGTAGCTGTATATGGGCCTTTCTCATTCTTTCTAATCTTAGATGCTTTCTATTATGTGAAAGAATTGTTACTAAGAGTTACAAGCAAATATTGGTAGTACTTCTGTTTGGTTTTTGAGTTGTATATACAAAGTGTCAGTGTTGTTTTTTGCAATAAATACAAATCATTCTTAAAAGGATGAAGAATTTTTTTTTTTTTGTTTCTGGTTAGAAGTTGTTTGGCCAGTTCATTGTTTGCTTAGTGTCTGTTTGTCTGACTGAATTATATTTTATTTTCTGCTCTATACAGTCTTATTGGCCTACAAAGTAGAATACTGGTATGACATGATATAATTGTGATACATTAGTATAAATTAATTAAAAATAAAACTTTATTTAGTGTTAAAAACTAAAATAAGCATTAAAGCATTAATTATTAGTATATCATGCTTATAATTTTCTTAATCTGAATTAGATTATGAAATTAATAAATTAAAATATGCTTTTCTTATTATATTATTGCTAATACGAAATAAAACTCTAGTTTTAGGCTAGCTTTTTGTGTTGGGCTGGCTTTTATGTAATGGACCCATGGATCTTGACCAAGAAATAATCCCAGCCCAAGGATTCAAAGCTCCCGCACTGGTTTCTTCGCTGACCTTGTGACTTGCTTTTTCCATCATTTGGAACCCATTTTCTAATTCCTTAGCTTCTCATTTCTATTTGATGGAGGCTTTGGCATCTCAAGCCTGAAAGAAGAATTGAGAGCTGAGGACAATCAATAGGAAGGCAAAAACGCTTTGGTTTGTTCAGATCTTCCTTTCCCATGATCTAACTATTCTGTTCTGCTTCATGTTAAAATCTCCACTGCTCATCCAGTTTTCTTTTATTTAGTTCAACTTCAACCTCAGTATTTTTCTTCCATTTGCCTCGTTTTTCCTAAAATTAGGGGAAGAAACTGCTGTAGCATGTTGGCTGGAGCACCTAACCTTTATCTAGCCTATATAAGCCACATCCAAATTATATCTAAGCCACATTCTGAGTTGTAGAATTCAAAAAATTTATAAGAAATAGTATGATACTTCTGTGATACGTATCCAGCCACAATTGTACTTGTATGAGTGTCAAATATGCTTACAACACCTCTACTTTCCCCGTTTCTCCGTATTGGTGCTCCATAGATTATTGTTCAATTCTGCCGGGCAATATTTCTGTTGTAGTTAAATTGCTGGATCTCTAAGTTCGCCTGGCTGCCACTTATTTATTGTATTCAAAGTTCAAAGTATAAACAGAGGTTTTTTATTTTTATTTTTATCTTTTATTTTTTTGGCTATCTCTTTCAAATGTTACATCCAATGCCTTTTCTGTAAGTAGAATTATAGAATGATTGACGTGCAGTATATGTGTCTTTTCTCTTATTGACGATGTTATCTGCCACTCAAATTTGTGAACCTTACTGCAACTGACTAGATCCCTGAACCAGCCTTTGTACTATTCTTTATTGGAGGTTTGAAGGTGCCTTAGGAGATGTTTCTTTGCTCTGGGCTGCCACAGCCTGCAAAAATAGTGCTTTGGAGTTACATTGAGTGGGTGATACAGTTGTTGCTTGTTAGCTTAATCTCTAACATTTGTTATCTGAGGGGGGGAAAGAGAAGGGGGGGGGGGACTTTTTTGTCTAAATTTAAACCTAGGTTCTGAGTATAAGACCCCAGTGGTTGAGCGTTAGTTATTCCATGGTTAGATCCTAAGTTCAAATCCTCTTAGGATTTGGTATACTATTGATGGGCTTTATGGAAGGAGATGGGTGTTCTGTTGCTCAAATTTCAATAGAACACAAGCTTCAATCATTTCTATGTGGGAGCTAGGTGAATTTTTAACGTTGGGGAAGTCTCTCTAGTATTCTAATACCTCTACAGAGTGAGTTGTGCTTGAAGCTTTTTTTTTTCCCCCTTTTCAAGATAAGCTATAGTTATCTATCTACTTATGTCAAAACAAGTCCCCTTTTCCATATTGGCACATTGGGAAATATTAGGAATTTGAACTTGGGATCTCCTCAGAATCCATACTTGCCCAGCCACTTGAGTCAAGCCCTAGCAGTGAAAGACATGTCTGCTAATTTATATCTGATTTTGACAAGCTACTGTTAAGTCATTTCTTTGCTAAGAAGCAGCTTCTACTTCTGAATTGCTAATAGCAATCGATGTTTGTGACAGTGAACACAAAGCCCATTAAATTTATGGTTTGAGCCCTTGAGGATGTAAAATTTCTGGCTTTAAGCTAGCGCTTTGAGTAGATTCGAGTTAGTGGACATGAGCTTTAAGGTCGCTGTCCCTTGAACTCTTGTGTAATGTGATGAACCTCTTTTCAGTGGTTGGACAAATGACTAAATATGTTTAAGTGATAGTTTCCCTCTATCAAAATTTGTGGCAACCATCCAAAATGTTAGATCTACGCCATTGTACATGGATCACTAACAGTTTTAACTTCTAATCAAGATAAGTAATATATTCCTGCTTTCCTTTTTTATTGGTTTATCTTCTGTCTTATTTATTCTTGATGGAATTGTTCATACCCATTTTCTAGAAGTTGATTGACTTATGAGTACTGAAACAATAGAAATGGACTTCACTGTTTCTCTCACCACTTTGGTTCGTTCTCTTTTGTATTTATTCATGCATAATTGAGATATTTCTTTTTCGAATATTGTAACTTTATGCTTGTATGCCATAGGATTCTGTGTCTTTTACAAGATTCTTGTGACATGCAGTTGTTAAGCTCTCACTCTGTGCTAGATTCCTGCTGTTGTGCATTGATGTTGATTCGAATTTGAAACCATAGTGAAGAGTTTGTCTTGTCTTATTTTCTTTACCTTCCTCATAGATCTGAATGCTGCTTTTATATTCTCTTACCATTAAACTCCTATTATCATTTAATTTGTTTAATCTCCCAATTCCTTAGTTATTTATTATTTATAAAGTCTCATAAGCACTGGAAATTCATGTATTTTAAACAAGCATTCATCATCTCAGCAATTATGACTGAGATTAAGATGTGCACGTTTCTTAGATAGACTAATCTAGTTCATGGTGTCTTTAAAGTTTTTTCTTTTTGGGTATGTAAATCCAGATTAAAAATCTTGAGGGACTCTACTTTGTATTGCTTTTAGTTTCTCTTGTTGCACCTGAACTATTTTCCTTGATTTTTAATCATGGACATCTCTCTTATTCTTCTTTGGTGTTGCTTGTATTTATAGCGATGAAGCCTACTGCTTCAGTCAAATAATATTCTGTCTATTTATGATGCGTTTTTAGTAACTATTAGAATTAGGACTGATGTTTGCCTAGAATGGGTGGGGACTTCTAATATATATAATTTTGTTTGTTTTAATGCCATGTTTTTCTTGCTATAGTTTGTTAATTTAGTTTATAATTTTGTCCTGAACTGACTGTATATCATATAGAGATAACAGTATCTAGTGTTAATTTAATTCGCATCGACAAAGCAATATTTTTAATTCTTATATTCCTCTCTTTTTGCTTTGAATTAATAGTTAGAGATCAATATGTCCCGAAGGTATGATAGCCGTACAACAATCTTTTCCCCTGAAGGGCGTCTTTACCAAGTTGAGTATGCAATGGAGGCCATTGGAAATGCTGGTACTGCTATAGGGATCTTATCAAAAGATGGGGTTGTCTTGGTTGGTGAGAAAAAGGTAACATCCAAGCTTCTGCAAACCTCAACCTCAACGGAGAAGATGTATAAGATTGATGATCATGTTGCTTGTGCTGTGGCTGGTATAATGTCTGATGCCAACATCCTAATCAATACCGCTAGGGTCCAAGCACAACGCTACACTTATGCTTACCAAGAGCCTATGCCAGTTGAGCAGTTGGTTCAATCTCTCTGTGATACTAAGCAAGGTTACACACAATTTGGTGGTCTTAGGCCATTTGGAGTCTCATTCCTTTTTGCTGGATGGGACAAAAATTTTGGTTTTCAACTTTACATGAGTGACCCTAGTGGAAATTATGGTGGTTGGAAAGCTGCAGCTATTGGTGCAAATAACCAGGCAGCACAGTCAATACTTAAACAAGATTACAAGGATGATATCACTAGGGAAGAAGCTGTGCAACTTGCACTTAAAGTACTCAGCAAAACTATGGACAGCACAAGTTTGACCTCGGATAAGCTCGAGCTGGCTGAGGTTTTCCTATCACCTTCTGGAAAAGTCAAGTATCAAGTTTGCTCGCCTGAGACACTGACTAAGCTGTTGGTGAAGTATGGGGTTACACAGCCAGCAGCAGACACTGCCTAGTTGGCAGTTCAGTGGTTGATGCAGTTTAAATTATTTAGTTGGCAATCCAGATATGTTTCAGAATTGTAAACGAATCGTTTGCTGGTGATGCTTATGGTTTTGGATTTCATGTTCCTCAGACTCTCAAAACTTTTAACTTTTTAGATATATTTAATCTACTGCATTTGGGTTTGCTTATTTATTTGGTCCATTGTTCTTAGAATCCAGACTCTGCAGAAAGGGTAGCCTATTTGTCTCAGGGACGGCCACCCAAAGGGTGAAGGCAGGAGATATCCCCCCTCCCCATCCCTTTTAGTCCCACCTCCCCATCCTCGTCCCTGATTCTTGTATTGGGAAGAAAACTCTTTCTATTCTCATTCTCTGTTGGAAAAATTTTTAGAATTCTAGAATATCACATAATTGGAATATCAATTTTCTTCTCCAATCCAATCCATTACAAATATAGGGGATGAAAAACTCAAGTGATAATCATTGGAATAAGAATGAGTTCTACCTTCTATTTAGTGTCTAATCCAGTCGAAGGGTAAAATTTTCACAGTCAGCATTTTTAAAACTCCAAAATGAGAAACGAAGGGATTAAGTAAGAATTTCCAGAACAAGAATACAACAATATTTCAAATCTCGAGACCATGAACATTTGTTAAGCTAAAGAGTAAAGATCCAAGTGCAACAAGTAGAGTGGAAGAACAGAGGCAGAGAGCAGCGAAGACACAGATAAGTGGGGAAGCAAAAATGGAAGTCTTGAGGAGGATTGGAGGTGCTCGAGCTTCTAGGGTTTGAAGTTTACGTTGAAAGGCACTCAGGCAAAGAAAAGATAGAGGAGAGAAGAAAATATTGATGGCACAATTTGGATCCGGGTGCAGTCTCTAGGTTATTTATATCAAATTTGGACAGTTTAAATTTTATTATTTTTAATTTTTTTATTTTAAAGGATGCAAAGTGCAAAACAAAAATAATTTTTTAATTATTAACTTAAAAAATAACAATTAAAAAAAAAACTGAATCATCTAAATCAAGAGGCTGTGTATTATCCTTTGCTCATCACTGTGATGAGCAAAGAATCAAAATTGATTGAAGGAATGAGAAGGGTTTCTAGGGTTATCTTTTTGAAGTTCCTTTTAATTAAAATAAATGTGAACTTATGAAAAATAAAGACATGTAAATTAATGTCGATGTGTGTGTGTGCACACACATTTGAAGGGTCGGTAAGTAAATTTATTAGGGACAGGGACACTCTAGAGCTAGAGATAAGGTCTTTGGGTCTTTAAAATTAAAGTGAGAAAGATGAGAAATTCTTAAATACTTTTACAATGCCGCATCATTTACACTTTCTCCAATGAAAAAAGTTTGAATCAAACAAAAAGAAATCCACTTATTAATAAAATTACACCAAGTTATATAATTAAATATCACATTCAATTACCTACTGTTCCATTATAATATAAATGTAGTGTTATCTAAGGCCTATACTCTATTACTTACTTTAGCATTACTATCGTATGAAGCTATTATATGATTTGACTTTATTTTCCTAGTTAATGTATAGATAATGTGATGCACCAAGTGTATGATAAAATTTCTTGACGTGAGATTACCCCATCATCATCTTCTTAGGGCAATCCCCATTGGGATCATGAAGTTGGAGGTTTTTGCCATTCCTAATTCATCGTATAAGGCATCCTAGCTCATTGTAAAATGGGATGGCCTGGCCCATATGGACCAACAAACAAACCAGTTAGCCATTTACTAAAGGGCATGACTTAAAGGTCAACTTCATTAGAGTTGCATTTGGATGGGGTAATATAAGAGAGGAAAGTAATTTTGGAGATTTTTTTATTAAGATAGAATGGGACAAATTGTAAATTCGCCCCATGTATAACCATAAATCTTAATTCTTGAGATACAATATGTAATTTAAAATATATATATATATATATATATATATATATATATGAAAGGTTATGGTTGTTAAAGAATTGTTACTCGAATTTTTTTAAAAAAATTTAATTCATTGAGTCATGGTTGCCAATTTTTTTTTTTTAAAAAAATTGCTAATTCAATGAATCCTATTGAATGATTTTTTTTTTAAATTCAAAAATTTACTTTTAATTTGTAATTGTTTATTTTTTATATATTAAATATGATTTTAGATATTTAAAATTTTAATAATCCTAAAAGTTTTTAGTTATATTAAGTTAATTATTTTATAATGAGCACATTAAAGAATTAATTTAAGTATCAATTATAATGACTTAAAAATAATAAAAAATAAAAACATTTAAAAAAAATTATGGCTAAGTAGTATAAAAAAATTAAATGTGAAATCATTTAAACTTGATAAAAAGATAAAAAAAAATTAGTTTAGAAAAATGAAAGACCATTGTTTAAAAAAATTTAAATAATAATTCTTTTAAATTTAATAAGACGATTAAAGAAAAATAAAATTTTCTTTAAAGAAATAAATTTTAGTAATAGTTTTAAAAAATTTAACGAACAATATACTTGTTGAGTATTATTGGACTCAATATTAAAGTAATAAAAATTTTAACTAAAATATATAAAAAAATAATTATAATAAACTAAAATTGTTATTTTATTATATACTTAATCATAATTTATTTTTTCAACTTAATATGAATTTCTTTTATAGTTAAGTTATATTTTTTTATTTTAATATATAAGGGAGTCAAAGTTGGAGACCTACTGTGACTCTTAAATTAATTTTTTTAATATAATTATTAAGTTAGTTTTCACAAAAAATTTTAAAAGTATTAAGTTATGTAATGAAAATAATTATAATAGATAAAATTAATTTTATCATGAAAGCTATAAAATTAATTTTACCATGAAAGCTATAAAATTAATTATTTAGGAGTACTAAATTATAATTATTTACCTATTACAATTATTTACGAGTACTAAGTTATAATTTGAATTTAAACAATTCAATTCTCAGTATTTTAAATTCCACAATTCTAATGCAATAAGTGTTTGTTATTCAATACTACAAAAATATAATAAATATTTACGCAAAGGTCTTGGTCTTTTATAATATTTCTGCCGATGCTCATCAATAGAGAACATTGGAAAAGAATCTTGTCCAACCTTGGCTAGTAGTCTTTACTCTTTAGCAGTGTGCATAGGGATCTAAATGCATTATACAAATCTGAACAAGTTTAATTATTTAAACCCTGTTGGCTGTTCTTAGATAAAATAGTAATACTCATATTTGGCGTTTGCGCTCATGCATATCATGTGCCCAAGGAGTAAATTGCAAACATAATTCATCTTCATTGTCTTTTTCAAACAAAACAAAATTAATGTCTAGTCTTATTCATACTTGTATATATTGGCTTGGGTTGGGGCCATGTGAGATGGTGCTCCATAAGCATCGGCCAACGGCATAACAAAACAGATCCTGGAAATGCGAAGCTTGTTATTGCGTAGGGAGCCACTCAAATGATGAATTCAATGCATTTGAATTTCAAATTTTTATTGCGTTTCAGACACAATTAATTAATGTTAAACTCAGTTATATCTATATATCTATATCTATATCTATATTATATATATATATATAACTTGTAGAAGTTGCACGGTTTATAAATTGTTTACTGTGTAATTTTTATAGGATTACGTGTCGATGCACTATTTATATCTATATTTTTTTTAAAAAAAGAATTTTTTTGTGAAACCCATGAGATATTTTTTGAATTTTCTGCAAAATGCAGGAAATAGATCCTATTTATTTCAAATACAACTTTGTTATTTTGAAAAAAAATAATTCAATAATCAATTTAAATTAAAGTAAAATGAGGTTTACTTATTTTATTTTTTCTCGTAATTTTATATCAATTAAGATAATCTAGCTAATTGTAGACCTTAATTGTGCTGTTGCACCCAAAAAAAAGAGTTAATAAATTATTTTGTGAATAGTCAATTATTAATCTATTTGATAAATGAGATTTTGGAGTTGATCCATTTTGAATAACAAGATGAGTTTTCTGCTGTGCAGAGCGCGTGGTACATAACAAAAAAATGTTCAAAAAACAAAATAAAATTAAAAAAAGTCCTGTTTAGAGGGACGCAGCACCGAGTCGGAGATTACCTTAAAACTTATTACCTTAAAAAAACAGACGAAATAGTTTCACTATTATTCACAACAATATTTAACTTATATCTTAAATTTTAGGGTTATGTAATTACTATTAGAATTAAACTGATAGTTACTGATTCCAAATAATATCATATTCTCAATAATAATCTTAAAAAAATTATAACCATTTGATATAAGTGAATAATACTTAAAAAAGATTATATGGAGATGTAATTTTATATATTTTTACTATTAAATTTTTAATAAAAATTATAACATGAGTAAAAAAATAAAAAAAATAATCTGATCATGTGTTATCAATTTGTAAAATTCATATATTTAGTATATAAAATTTATATACTTATTATATTATTATTTAAAAAAACTTAATAATAAAGATATAAAGAATGTATATATAAATTTTTTTTACTTAAATCTAATTGTCATGGCATTTTAATATCCAGATGATTATTTATATTAATATTGAAACTAAAAATATCACATAAATAATTTAATTTAATGACACAGACCTTAAACTACATGAAACAACTTATTTATATATAACAAAGCATAATAAGAAAAACTACATTTCCCCATTTTGTTTTAGAGTCTATTTATTAAATAAAAGAATTACTAATACAGTTGTACCTTCTATTGTCAAGGTATAAAATGGATGCCTAATATTATGGCCGAATTGGTAGTTATTTTTTTAATAATAATAATAATTATTATTATTTAAATAAACAAAAATATTATTTTTTATTTATTTTATTTTTAGATCTAACATTAAGTTTCGTTTGGTAAGATAAAAGAAAAAGAAAAAAAAATAAAAAAATTTGTTTAATATTTATTTTGTCTTATAATTATTATTTAATATTATTTATTAATTATTAAAAATAAAAATATTAAAATATATTTTTATTTATAAAATTTTTGATTTTTATATCTAATTTTCTGTATAATCAATGTATTTCTTAACAGGAAAAAGTCATTGTATGTTTTCTCTCTCCAATCAAACCTACAAAGCACGCATAGAGGAACTGCTACTTGGCATTTTTGTTCATTAATGCCCCAACTTGAGCGCTCTGCCATTCTTTTGTGGGCCCATTCTCAGTTATCAAACCTGCTCTATTTGCATGACCCTGGCCCCGACCCCGACCCCGACCCCCCTTGCTATCATACTAATAATATTACCACAACCACAATTCCTAGTTGTCATCTCCCACCGACACCTACACCTACACCTACACCTTGGGTTGATATAAATTTGAGTTAAATTATTCTGTCTAAATATATTCTCTTTGTATCAACACACATTTTATTGTTTTAAAAGGAATAATAGAGAATTTTAATAATAATAATAATAACACTTCTCATGAATTTAAAATTTTTTATTTTTTTTCTAAAAATAAACATACATGTGTGTAAGATTTACTTAAAAAATAAATCACAGTTGCATGACATATAAATTGTGTCTTTTTTTCTGTGACAAAAATACACTTTTGATCCTTCAATTTTATTTGAGGTTTCATTTTTATTTCTTGATTTCATCAAGTTCTTTGATTTTTTTATTTTTATTTTTATCTCTTAATTTTATTTAGTTTCAATTGAATCCTTTAACTGTATATTAAATTTTATTTTTATTTCTTAATTTCATTTGATTTCAATTTAATTCTTTTATTTTATTTTGTTCAAATTTAATAAGTAATTTTTAAAAACTACTCAAATATTTTTTTCTCTAATACTGTTAAATTAAAATGACTAACAGAAAAGTTTTATGTGACTCGTTAGTTAAAAAAAAATAAAATCATAAGTTAGATTAGAATAAATTATACACAAATAAAATTAAAGTATAAAGAAAAAAATTAGAATAAAATTAAATGATCAAATTAGAATCAAATAAAATTAAAAAAAATATAAAAGTTAAAAGATTATATTAAAACTAAATAAAATTAAGAGATAAAGTGAAATCTAACAAAATATTAAGGACAAAATTAAAATTAAATAAAATTAAAGGACAACAGTGAAGCATGTAATAAAGTTAGAGATTAATTTTAACTTTTTTTTAAATTGGCACCATTAAATCTAGTTCTAACAATGTGAATTTTCTAATAAATTGGAAAATACAAATCCAGTTCCCATAATATGCGTGAGTCTTATATGGAGTATCTTTAGCTTTTCTGGAAAATGAGATGGCAGGGATTCCCCCAGAAAAAAAAAAAAATAGAGGGAGAGATATCCATCCCTTGCGCCTCATGAGTAAGAAACGAAAGCAACAAAAGCATGCTATGTCGTTTTCTTCATTTCAACCCCTTTAGTCCTCCCTCTCTTTCAACTGTCACACTCCTCGTCTTCGCTTCTCTGACCTCTTTTTATTCTGCAGTCTGCACTACTACTACTAACACCACACTTCTGATTTCTCACTCAAATACACAAACCAGCTTCTCTCTGTCAAATTCCCAGACACTTTACACGCGCTTTCTTTCTCACTCTCTCTGTTCTGTTCTGTTTCATGCTGGTTTTTCTTCTTCTGTAAATGGCCACCTCACGTCTCTTTTGCTTCTGCACATTTTTTCTCCTCCTCTACCTTTCAACCCCATCACTTCAACAATCTCCAAAGCTGAATTTCTCAGATCTCAAAGCCCTTCTCGCCATCAAGAACTCCCTCACCGACATCTATACTACCAGACACTCCTTCTTCTCCACCTGGGACTTCACGTCACCGGATCCCTGCTCTTCCTTCTCCGGCCTTACCTGCTCTCTTCTCCACCCTTCTTCCCTCCGTGTCACCATTCTCTCACTCGGCGGCTCTCCCGGACTCGCTGGCTCACTCCCCGCCGCCATCTCCGACCTCACCGAGTTAACCCAACTCATCCTCTCCCCCGGCATTGTCACCGGCTCAATCCCTCCCGAGCTTGGCAAACTCACCAAACTCCGAGTCATTTCCTTACCCAACAACCGCTTCACCGGCACCATCCCCGCCACACTCTCCTCCTTGAACAGCCTCCACACGCTCGATCTGAGTCATAACCAACTCACCGGGTCAGTCCCACCGCGTCTCACCGAATTACCAGAGCTCAAAGTCCTTCTGTTAGCCTTCAACTCCATCTCCGGCGAGTTGCCTTCAATCTCCTCTCAACTCCTCCATTTAGATTTGAAGAACAACATTCTCACCGGACCGTTGCCGCCGTCAATGCCGTTATCACTCCGTTATCTCTCGCTGTCAAACAATCGCATGTGGGGTCCACTCAACGGTCTGGCTTCACTTAATGAGTTAACGTTCCTTGACTTGAGTATGAATCAGTTTGGTGGGCCCATCCCGGGCCCACTATTCTTGATCCCCACACTTTCTTCGCTTTTCTTGCAACGGAACAATCTATCAGGTAGGATCCCACAAAAGGTTCAGGGACCGCTGATCTCGACGTCTCCATCGTACGGTCAGGGATCGATCGTGGATTTGAGCCACAATTTTTTGACGGGGGAGTTATCGACGGTTCTTGATGGGGTTGAGACCTTGTTCTTGAATAATAACCGTCTAATGGGTACGGTGCCTGAGGAGTACGTTAAGAGCCTATGCCGCGGTAGCACCAGAATCTTGTACCTTCAACATAACTTCTTCACGGGGTTTCCACGCATCGACGTGTTACCCGATACGGCGTCGTTGTGCTTGTCTTACAATTGTATGGTGCCGCCGGCATCGGGGGTGACGACATGTCCGGCAAGTGCCGGCGATCAGATATCGAGGCCGACGGCTCAGTGTTCGGTGTTCAACAATGGCAGTTCCAGAGGTTAATAATGAGTTCGGCGTGGTTATACGTTTGAATTGTATCACCAAAAGCAATAGATTAATTGAATAGTAAATTTATTAATTAATTAAGTTACAGATACATCTTTTACTTTTTACATTATTTATTTCTGTGTATAATTGCTTGTAAACGCCAGCTCATATCTGAATGAAATCACTATCTATTTTCACGTTAGATTTGGGTCAAATATAGTTTCTTAAATACTTATGTGAAGAATAATTTTGAAAACACTTAATCATATAATAATAAATTGTAAAAAATACTCACCAATTCGATAAAAGACATTCAAAATCTGTACATACATTTTTTCTCTTTTAAAATTTTACAAAAATTGCAGTTGTTCACTTCTTTGTGTTCTTTTTTTTTTTCAAATAATTTGGTTATTGACACTTTGTTTTATTGTGATTTTTTTTTAACATTTGCTTTAGAGTGTCTACTGAGGTGAAATTAATATATTGCTTATTTGTTTACGGATATAAAATTGAAGATTCTTTGGACTTTGTCCATCAAATTAAGTTTTGATTCATATCACTTACATCAAACTGAATTTATCAACTGGATTCTAGTAAAGATTCTTAAAAATAATATGTAGATGCTAGTAAACAAAAATTTAAGGTGTAAAATTTTAATATAGTGTCAATCCTCATTACATTCGCTGAAGTATGGAAAAACAAAAGAGGAGAAAATGTGGTCAACTGAATCGGAGATTCGATAAACTTCATTCAAAATTTTTTTTTATATTAATTTGTTTTTAAATTTATAATGATATTGGCAATTATGTTTTTTATTTGAATTAATCGATCAATATGACAACATATATCACCGAAAGGAACTATTTATAAAATTTTTGAGAATGTAAACAATTTAATTATTTAAATTTAAAGCATATAAAACTATATTATAGGTCATTAATATTAACGTGCTTTATTTAATTTCAACTGGAAAACCCAAACAACTACGATGCCACATTGTAAGAGCCAGAATCGAAAACCATGAGATCGCATGCAGTCTATCTGTTCAAAGCTTGCGGCAATGATTCGGCCACGATAACAACACATTGATTTGCCAAATTCGAAAAGTTATTTCGAAGAATCTGTAGTGCTGGTGCAAACCCTTGTTCTGTGACCAACCACATGTAATACAAAGAAGAAGAGGGGAAAATAATTAAAAAAAAAAAAAAAACTAAAGGATAACAGTTGGAATCATTTATAACAATCTAAGATAGCACAAATTATAAAGAGGCCCTTGCAGCTTCCAAACATGTACTGAATCGTAGACGACCCATGAGAAACCTTCCACTGTCACATTCGCAATATAAAACTGTTGAAATAGCAATAAATCAATATTTGAGGCTGTCTCCTTTGTCTGGACTTCCGAGAAACCCATATTATAATTACCCACTCATGATCCTCATTCCCATATCCAGGCATGGGTGCATCGACCATTGGTGAAGTATGTGATGTTAAAGAAACATCTCTTTGAAAATGCTAAGGCAATTGATATTGGGCATAAAGTTGATTGAGCATTGAAATAGCTTGCAGAGACGTCTCATTAGAAGTTTAAAAAACTTAGATAGCTACATATAACATAAAGAATAATAAACAATATTACAGTATAGTCTTCCGTCTATCACAAGTTGGAAGTACACTTAGAAAACTATGTATGTAACCATTGTTGAAATTTGGTTCTCTCCCACCATCCATCATCGTAACAGAAAACACTTCTTTGGTTTCTTCTAATCAAACCATATAAACACCTTAGACACTATCTTAGCTATGGCCTCGATCCAAACTATAAAAGCTCTAATTTCTCTTTTATTCTCGACAAAGTAACCAAAAAACTTTAGGGTTGGAAAGAAACCTCCTATCCATGGCAGGGCGTACTCTACTTATCTGTTTCTCTACCTCCTTCATTCCTCTATGCTACATGCAAGCCCTTTTCCTCCTTAAATCTCTCATCTCCAACATTGATAGGGCTAATAGAAACTTTCTTTTGGGGTCACTCTTTTCCTTTAGAATTGTTGAAGAAAATTATGAAGAAGATAAATAAGTGCTCAAAAATGTGTGTCAATCTATACTCTATTTAAAGTGATATTTGATTCTGTTATATTTGTATGACAAATTACTTTTAGAATTTATCTCAAGTGCTTTGAGATTGACAGATAACAATTTATGGAATCTCTCCTATAGAACAATTCAAAGTTGCAAAGTAGAAAATTTGAGAGAAAGTAAAAGACGTTAATTTTTTGCATCTACTTTTTTAATCTATTATACTCTTATTTATAATAAAAATCTTGTATGGATACAATTTTTAAAAAAGTTGTGTTTATTTAGAAGAAAATATCCATTTAAAGTTTAAACAACAAATTGTATTTTGTTTTATGATAATTTGGGTTTTTTGTAAAATAAAACAATTTAAAATTTATTTAAATTTAAAATATCCAAATTAAAAATATAAAAGCCATCATATTTATTTCAATCCAACGTATACACTTATATTATGTGTTAAGTATTAAAAATAAATATTGTTTAATATTTATTAACTACTATAACATAATAAATATTACTTAATAAATAATATTTACTAAATAATATTAAATATACATATTATTTAATGTACACAAAGTATTTTAGGCTTTTCCTACAAATTATTAATTTAACATGTGATATAAATTTCCATTTATATAGGCTTTAAAGCTTCTAAATTTATCTAAAGTAAAACTTGGAAATATATTCATACTCACATATTCATAATTTAGTTTTTAAACTAGTTTAAACAATTGGTTTTTAAATTAGTTTAAACAATAAGTTGAGTTTTATTTTATGATAAGTTGTGTTTTACTGTCAAATAAAACAATTTAAAATTCATTTAAATTTAAAATATCCATATTAGAAATATAAAAGCCATTAGATTTATTTCAATCCAACACACATGCTTACACCACGTGATAAGTGCTAAAAATAAATATTGTTTAATATATATTAACTAATATAAAATAATAAATATTACTTAATAAATAATATTTATTAAATAATATTCTATATGAATATTATTCGATATATACTAAGCACTTTAAACTTTTCTTACAAATTATTAATTGAACATGTGTTGTGAATTTTTATTTATATAGGTTTTAAAGCCTCTAAATCTAACCAAAGTATGACTTGGAAATATATTCACATTCACTTATTTATAACTTAGTATTATATGATAACTTCCCATTATTCATGTTATTGTGTATATTTTTTCTTATTAAATATGGATTTAGCTTTTAATTACATGGTAAATAATACTTTTATAAATAAGATAAACACACTTACGATGAATAGATCCATACTCAATTTTTACTTGGGAAATGATAGTTTTTGTTTATATTTTGAGTATAGCGAGAACTAATTATACTTTGCTCATATTGTAGGATGTATGTTTAAGAGAGGATTGAGCATTTTCTTGCAAAAGAGGTTTCAGAGTGTTGGTTCATATAACTTTTTAGAAGCTCACCGCAATTGAAATGAAGGAAATGGTGAAAAATGTTGCTAGGCAAGCTACGCCGCGGGGCATATTAATACCATTGCGGTAAAGCTTTACTTAAAAGCTAATTTCACCACGGCAAGGAAGTGTTAAGCCACGGTGTGAGGTGAGGCGTTGAATGCCAAGGCGAGGAAAGAGCCAGGCCATGGCACGAATTCACATAGAAGCAAAATTTATTGCAGTGCGATAAGTGGCAACGTGACTTAAAATGTGCAAGTCTCATCTAGTAGGCAATCCCGCCGAGGCGCAATTCAAGTTAGCTAAATGTAATGTTTTTCTTAGTAAGTTTTTTAGGGTTTCTTACTTCATATAACCGGGGATACGAAGGAAGCTGTCATTCTGGGTTGGTTATTGCTTGTTCCCAAGTGTGTATAGGTTAGAGAGAAACTGTGAAGGCATCTTGAAGTAGAGAGAATCTAAGGATTGAAAATTGAAGCTGAAATACTCTTCATTTCTGAGTTTCCTCTTTCCTTTTTCTGTTCTTCTCATTTTATCTTGATGCTTCTGACTTTTACTTCAACTTTGTCCTTGAATATCATGAATATGTATAACTCAACTCTCTAATGTAGGATTGTTAGAAACTCTTGTGTGGATTAGTCGTTGTTCCTTATTCTAATTTTGTAATCAATGGTTAATATCTGTTCATTCAATTCTATGCTTCATGCTCTCTAATTAATTGGCCAATAATTAGATTGATTTGATACTTTGCTTGAACTTGGAAAAGAAAAAGGGAGGTTAGATCAAGAGTTGAGTGGTGTGAGTACTTGAAACTTGCTATGGAAGGTGGATGGTTTAGTTAATAAGATAGGAATATATTCATTAACTTTACATGGTCCAATTAGATATTGTGCTAACAATTTGATCTTAATTGGTTTTATAAGGAATTATAAAATTGATTAGATAACCCTATATGATGTTTGAAAAAAGACTTGTAGGAACAAGTAAATCCTAGACAAACATGTATTACCATTGAGAGAAAAAGTATTGAATGTTGAGTAAATTGCTATGAAATACAAGAGGGACTAATAATCTTATATGCTAATATTTACCTGAAAATCCAAATACTAACCTTGAATTTTGAATAGCTTATAATCCATAATCATTTCTTTTTAACACTAACACTTAAAATTGATCCACTTAATTTAAATTAAGGTGTAAATTTTGGTACTTGACAAATTTTGACATCAAATCCTCGAGGGAATGATTTTTTCTTATTACTATATTACTTTTGCGATACATATACTTGCGTGTATGCTTAAAAAAGAAAGTAACATTATCTCTAACAATGCTCCACTTAATTTGAAAATTAAGTATCTTATCTAATCTATAAGGCTATGCATAAAGATAGGTATCTTTCAACTTGTAACCTACCATTAGTGTAAGTACCTTAAAGTATTAACAAATTGATGGTTGTTGAAAGGCATTGAACCATAATTCTTGTAAATATACCAGAAATACCACACATAGAGTCTTACATAACTTTAAAAAGTTCTCAACAAATTTCAACACTAAATGGCCATGTGCTTCACCCTAAGCTTTTCATGAATGTTTTCAAGAATCAACCCAAAATTCTGGCTATAAAAGTAGCACCACTTCTTATATATGTTCACATAGGTAGAATTCCTTTAAGCCTGAATCATTTTAGTGTTTCTTGAATCCATTAAGAGTTTTACTCACCTTGAATGCTTAAGTTCTTATAATATACACTAGACTTGAAATGGTTAAATATTTTCTAATGTCCACAGCTATTTATTAGTAATTGGTTATCATTCATTGAACCTTTAAACTAGATTTGGTCTAGTTAAAGGTTGGGTTTCCATTACTGGTGACTTTAGTTAAGGGATTTTAGTCCCATTCCTTCTGATATTTTCATCACCTAATCCTTGGTGAGACCTTTAGTGAAAGGATTTGCCAAGTTATTGTTTATTTGTATATATTGAATTGTGACTATTTCATTACAAATCAAATGCCTAACATAGTCATGCCTTAGACTTATATGTCTAGATTTGCTATTATAGATCTTATGAAAAGCTCAAGACATAGTTGCTTCACTATCACAATGTAAAGAGATGGCTAGTATTGGCTATGGCCACATCTTTTATTTTCAATAACAAATTCCACAACCATTCTCCCTCTTCACATGTTACTGCTAAGGCAACAAACTCTAATTCCATTGTGGAATGAGTTATACAAGTTTGTTTCTTAAAAGCCTAAGAAACTACTCCTTTTACAAGAGTAAATATCTAATTGAATGTTGACTTATTATCACTTGCACTAGTTACCCAACTAGCATCAATGTATCTTTCTAATACTATTGGAAAATTATTATAACACAAGTCTAGATTTTTGTATTTTTTAGATACCTAAGAGCTCTTGTAATCCCTTTCCAATGTTCATGACTTGAATTACCAATATACCTAGCAAGCTTGCAACCAGCAAAATAAATATCTATTGTCAACCTCTCTGGCTTTGGCTTCTTGGCATTTAAGCAACTGATCTATTAGTATTTTCTTTCAAATTTTGTGAATGAGTGTATTTGCCTCTTTTATGTTCAAGTGTTGGAACTTGTTTAAAACCTTGTTAATATAATGAGATTAATTCAAGGAAAAATCTACTCTACTTCTTCACTTTAATTCTTAAGATTGTATCTACCTCTCTAAAGTTTTTCATTTCAAACCTTGAAGATAGATACTTCTTAGTTTCATTCACAACAACCATATTGGTCCCAAAAATAAGCATGCCATTCATATATAAGTAAATAACAACACAATATTCATTTGTAAATTTTGAATAAATACACTTATTTGCATTGTTATGCCTAGAACTATGAGACAAAATAACTAAATCAAACTTTTCATACTATTGTTTTGGCGCTAGTTTTAAGTCGGACAAAGACTTAACCAATTTACAAACTTTTTATTTTTTTCTAGGCAGTATGAAGCTTTCAGGTTGTTTTATATATACTTCTTCTAAGTCACCATTTAAAAATGTTATCTTAACATCCATTTGATGGGCAAACAGATTGTTAATTAAGGCTAAAGCTTGTAATATCCTAATAGAGGTTATTCTAGTAATTAGGGCATATATATGAAAATAATCTATCCATTTCTTTTGTCTAAAACATTTAGCCAATAACCTAGATTCAAAAGCTTATATTGAACCATATGTATGATATTTGTGTCTAGATACCCATTTACAACCTATAGGTCCTGAACTAGGAGGTAAGTCTATCAATACCTAGGTATTGTTTGATAATATGGAATCAATTTCATCATTAAAAGCTTCCTTCCAAAAATTAGCATCTCTTGATGTCATAGCCTCACTGTAAATCTTTGCATCTTCTTCAATATTTAATAAAATAGTATTTAATATGTAATAACATCCCTACTACCTTCAATTAAGAGCACAATAGTTTAAGAAGAAATAAAACCACAGTCCAAATATTTTTCTTTTAGGACTCTTTGACTTTTTCTAGGCTCAATTTCATTTTAAGGTTTTATCACAGTATCTTTAGATGTAGTTTCATTATTCCCTCTATTAGGTGCTTCATTATGATCTATTTCTACAAAATCATTAATAAATTTATTTTCAAAAAATTTTACATCTCTAGATTCTCCAAGTATATTAGATTCAACATCCAAGAGTCTAAGACACTTTTTAAAGCTCTTGGTCTAAATTTGGTTCTCTTAAGATTGAGAGGCTTGCAGATGAAATAGGGCAAGGTGTTTATGATCTGAATATCACTCATTTGGCACAAACCACATTCTACCATGCTAAAATTGATATTTATCAAAAGGTTTTTGCTATTCGATTATGTTGATTCGTTCGACACTTTCAATTGCTATTTGAAATTGTAACCAGCAACATACATCCAAAATTTAACTAAAAGAGAAAGAGCTAATAATAAAATAAATTTGACTAAATTTTTATGAAATAAATAAAAAACATATAATGGATATTGAATATAAATACTGCAAAAAAATGGGAAAATAATAATCGAAATTATAAAGCTTGTAGTGTTTGTACTTATTTTCCAAAACCTTATGAAAGAAAAAGTGATAATTATTACAAAAAGAAAAGAAAAAAAAAAAGACCCACCCACACACACACACACAGATATTGGATACCTTTGCTACTAAAGTTATTCAGGACATAGTTTGGAATGATTATTTTAATATTTAAATCAAACATAAAATTAACCATTTATCATAATGGTTCATAGATCAAAAAATAATTTTGGGCATTTTTTTTTAGAAACATGATAAAGCCAATTAAATTTCTATTCCTATGTCCCACTGCTAGTTGCCAAAAAATTGAAGGAAACGCAGCAAGCAAAAATTGTTAAGTACACTCTCGACATCTAAGGTGATTTAAGAAAAAGATCCCCTCAAGTTTTGAGTATGGTAAATCATAGTTGACGAGAAAAGTGATAGTTTACATATTTTTATAAGATGTGAAGGACTTGACAGCATGCGAAAATATGGAAACCGCATTTTAAATTTTCCTTATGAACTATAACTGGTGTGCATTTTATTCTTTAAATACTAGCTACATTTTAAAGGAATATGATTTAGTGAGTTTATACTATTTAGGTTTTATCTACATATATAGTTTTATTTGGCAAGTAGCTTTAATAATTTATCATACTTCTTTCTAAATTGCAAAGCGTCTGATTTAGTTGTAGTATGCCAAAAAGCATTCTCTTTATGGGAGAAAATCTAGATTATCTAAATTAAAATCAAGATAGCTCATATTTAAAGTTTCTTTTTTTTTTTTTTGGATCTTAATCATCATTTTTTAAATTCATAATTAGAAGATTGTTTTCATTTTATATTTTTTTTTCTTCAAAAGAATAAAAATAAATAAATAAAATTTAAGATTTGGATGATTCATATTAATTTGAATAGTTCAAATTTTGTCTCGGGTGCAGGAGAGACAATGGACATAGGAGAGGATCAAAATTCTACGTGGTTGCATCATGAATGGCAATTATGATTATTAAAAAAGTGATTTGTTTTTGTGTTAAGTAATAATGCATATGTGAAAACGATAGTAGCTTAGGAGACACCAAATTTAAAATTAAGTACAAGTATAAATATCAAATTAAAAAGAAGTGGAAGTTTAAAGACAAAATAGAACTAAATATACCTTAACTCTAATTTACAATACATAAGCAATCTATTAACCAACTTAGCATGAGTTTGATAGTTTTATAACATATGTTGACATTAGTTATAATAATCACACCTAGAAAAAGATAAATAGTTGTAATGAATAAAAAGAATAAATAATATAGATTTTTTGGACTTAAAAAGTTACACTTCACTTTTACGAAAATAAAATGACTTCTAAATGAAGTATAAAAATTTTAAAGTTTGCTCAAACTTTTGAAGTAGCCTTCTAAAAAAAATTACATAAAAGAGAGAGTTAGATAAAGGAATAATACTATCAAGTTATCTTTGGTTTTGCTCTCTGATTTACGTTCAATCCTCTTAAACTTTAAAAGATTTTTTTAATTAATCAAAGTACAAATAGTAAGTTTTGATGTGTTCATCTCCAATACAAATTTTAACTCACTTTAGACTTTACATTTAGTTTTCTAAAGCTAATGCATAACTCACTCTCACTCATAAAGAGATTTACAAAGAGAATAAGAATAATTTCGAACCCTTTTACAAGAAGTATAACGAATACTCAAAATTAATGCTCTCTAAAAGCAAATATGCAAGAAAGATTATACAGCACGAGAATAAATGCAAACTTTTGAATGCTCTATTTTTCGTTTGTATATGTTATGTTCTTTAAAACTTCAATTTGCATTTATATCTTTACTAACTTTTTAGCCATTAGAGATTATAAGCCTTTATTCTTTCTTGGTAATTCTTGCTACCTAAAGCATGTAGATGAAGAGCCAACTCTAGCCAGTTTTCAGCTTGATCAAAGGAGATAATATTTCACTATTCAAATCCTTTTTCTCTACTTTCTTCAACAGCAATGAGCTATTGGTTGAGTATCTTTAACAACTCAACCAGTCTAATCTTCATAAATACTAATTAATGCATACTGAATTATTAGATAAAAAAGCACTAATTTATATTATATTAAAATAGAAAGTTGCAGGGAAGAGATACAAAAGAGCAACTTCCTTACATGCTTTTATTTCTTTTACTCGTATAGATTTAGCTGGTCAATATTTTTGTCTTATGTGAAATATCTTACAGTAGATAAATTAGCATAGCAAAACATTAATATGCCAAAGTTAATGGGCTTTACACATAAATAATTTGGGCTTTTGTTATCATCAAAGTCATATGTCAAGTAAGATCATTAGGTTTACTTAAGCTTAGGCCAATAGGTCAAAGTATAAGAATTAGATGTATAACTTTAGTTTTTTTCAATGCTTATATAAATATGGTTACTCTTTTTATTCTTTTAATTATTTAAATGATAATTTTGAAAAAAAAAATACCAACCCTATCAAATACTTGATGAATGGTATTGGATCAGACACCAAATCATACTTATGATGATGCGTCACAAATGGTCGGGATAGTTAAGCCAATAGAGCAGAGGACTAAAAATCCTCGTGTCACCAGTTCAAATCTAGTTCCTGGCACACTTCCATTGTAGTGTCTAAGTGGATGCTCTTACTTTCTCTTAAACCATAATAATATATTTTGATCAAATCCTTGAATTATTTATTCCCAAATAGTTATAAACTAGATTATAAACAATAAACACATAAGATTTAAAGTTCGTTTAATTTTATATAGATTCCCTCTCTTTTGGTTAGGTTAGAAATCCACAACTATATTCTTATTACAACTATATAAGGGTAATATTGTAATTTGTCATTATTACATTTCTCAGCATTTTCCCACAATCACCAAACCACAATGCAACTAACATTGAAATCCATGCCTGTTGAAATTGGTTCTAGGTAAACTTTTAGAAGCTTGATTGTTCATCCATCTTGAAAGAAAATAAACATCTGCAAGGCATTAGCTTGGGAAATAAGGTTCAACAAGGTCAGACAGGACCAGACATTGAGTACAACTAGGATACATTGGAAAATCAAAATGAAAAACATATGACCTATCTAACAACAGGTATTCTTAGACCATCAATGTTGAATTTCAATGACATTTTTGTTCTAAAAAACCACCACCCTGAAAAAGAAAAAATGGGTGAAAACCATCTTTAATTAATGGAGACTCATATAGGGCAAGCTGGTGCAAATATTTCGTCAATCACAAATGATCTTTAAATTGAAACATTGATTTGCATCAGGAACAAATTTAAAGGGGCAAGCATGGGTATTTATCCCTCCAAATTTGAAAATTTTATTTTATTAGATGTAATTTTTGCCCCCAAGTCATCTTCATTTTTAAATTATTGAGAGACTTCCAGATGAAATAGGGCAAGGTTTTGACAACCCTAAAACTTATGGTTCTGCTTAGTCTGAAGCTTATATTACCAGGAATAAGGCTAAACTGAAAAAGGAAATGACTTGAAGGGTTTAAAGATTAAGTTGAAGCTGCAAGGGTAGAATTGCTACCAATTCTTGATGCAATATTGAAAAGCTTGTTTGACTTCACTCATCAAAGTGGATGTTAGGAGGGATACATGGTATTTTATTAGATTGTCAGATTTAATCCTTCTAAAAGACTCCATTATCATCTCATCCATGTCTATTTCATTGCCATTGGTGTATGTAACATTACTATCATTTTCCTTATTCTGATCATAAACCTAAAGCATGAGTATCAAACAATAGTTAGCACCACAAGCCACAAAACATTGACCGACAACCAAATCAGTTATTTAGACATGATTATATTAATCTTTTTGCATTCCTAGTTGTATTTGGAAATCAATATAGCGTAGAAAGGAAGGGACAAGGTGTGTAATGGTTGTTGAGCAAAATGGTAGAATTTGGGTCAAAATGTGTAAAATTTTTGGCTTTGCATGTTGAAACTTGAAACTGCTATACAGACAAACAGAACGCAAGACTTCGCTCACTTTAGAAAGCATTTTCATCTATGAACATCATTAAAAAAAAAAAACATAAGAATAAAATAGAAAATATTTTTTTTGTAAACTGCATAGTTACTTATATTAAAAGAGTGATTGCTAAAGAGTTTAATAGAAACTCAATTATTGATAAATTGTATAATATAAAAAAATGTTAATTTTGATAAATTACAAAAAAAAAATATGTTACATATATACTTTTTAGTCTAAAATTTTTATTTATATAGACATGTTAAACTTTTTTAATTTTTGCCCTCCCACTAATTCAATCCTAGATCCGTCTTTGATTTGCATTGATGGTACCTAGCGTTGATTTCAATGTATGCATCAGCTTTGAAACTGCGTCAATAACTACAGAGTTCTCCATAGCACCTTTGAAAATTGGTCCATCAAGCACATTTCTAAAAAAATAAAATTTCTGTCTTAACCTTCTCACAAAATTTGGAAGAGTTAAAAGGTATCTACGCGTAGTGTGGATGTCCCTTTGGGGAGCACTATTTTGTCCCTTCCTTTTTCTTTTGTTTTCTAATTTTAGCTTCCTTTCTAAAAAAGAAAAAAACTTCATAATAAAAATGGGAATTATTACCAAAAGAAACAGATATTCAATACTTTATTAATAAAGTTATTCCCAATGGTAATAGTTTGAGATAGTTATTCCCAGTGGTAATAGTTTGAGATAATTATTTTAATATCTAAATTTGACATAAAAGTGACACATGACACTGCTATCCTTTTAGGTCCCACTACCAATGGCTAAAGCACAGAACTAATTGGGTTAGCAAAAATTTTTAGGTACACTCCTTACAATCTAGTTTTCTAGAATATAAGACAATCCATATAATGTGATTTAGGAAAAAGATCCTCTAAAATGCAATGTACACTTTAAAGAATAAAGTGTAATATAGATCACAGTTTGAAAAAATTAATAATTTAGATATTTTTGTAAGATGTGAACTGCTTGACAACATTTAGAAATGTGAAAACTAGAT
Source organism: Erythrophleum fordii (assembly GCA_032878935.1). Taxonomy (NCBI): domain Eukaryota; kingdom Viridiplantae; phylum Streptophyta; class Magnoliopsida; order Fabales; family Fabaceae; genus Erythrophleum; species Erythrophleum fordii. The sequence continues at coordinate 6,798,258 of JAVQMF010000028.1, forward strand.
CTTTTAATTTTTGTCATGAACGATTGCTCACGTGAATTTCACTTTTTAAAGTACTAACTATCTTTTAAAATGAATTGTTATTCACATAAATTTCACTACTCTTAAAAGTACTGGCTACATTTTAGAGGGGTCAGATTTAGTGTATATTTATGGTTCTATCTAGTAAGGGGATTCTATAATTTATCATATTTATTTCTAGTCCACAAAGAGCCAAATTTAATTGCGTATGCCAAATGCAGTTTCTTAGAATTTGTGAAGATAATCAAATCTTCTCATAGTTTATATAATCATCAATATATTATAATAAAATCCGTGTAAGTTGCGACTTATGAACAAGGCAGCTTTCATAAACTGTACATAAGATACTGTTGAATGTTTGTACATAAATAATATTTTGTGTGTACATTTATTATTCACTCTTTTTTTTTTTGTTTAAATTTTTTTGTGAGCCCATAGGTATTTTTTAAATTTCTCCAGCATCTCGCGGGGGAAGCAACTAATTATAGTAACATATGGAAATCCATATGGTGATGAAAGCCATTGATTTTAATGGTAAGCATCTAAGCAATTATAAATTGTAATCTTTCTTTCCCAAATTTGTTAGATCCAATTCAAGGAGCAATTAATTTCTACTGCTCACTAGTATCACTACAGTTGCAAGCATGGTGAGTGCAGGTTAAAAGAAGAAACTAGTTCGAGGCGCAAAAGCTAGAACTTCCAATATCTCCAAGCGTGATTCTGGAAATTTCAAAAAAGCTAGTGAATTTGCATCTTTTGTGCGGCAAAGGTGGCTATCATCATGCTTCTACCCAGCGGTATGCCCTTTTTTAATAACCCCTCTATTGATGAACTCGTATATTCATCTCAAACATTCAAAGGCTTGTGATTCTCATGAAGAAGGCCCCCACCAAGATTCTCCGACATACTACCTTCCAGAGTCACAACTTCTTTTACTTGCTTATTTGGAAATTCATTGGAAGAAAGGAAGGGAGAAATTGAAGCAGATGTTGACGATCCCATTTGAGAAGATGAATAAGGACCAATTGTTTGAGACGAAGATGGAATTGGAAGATTTGTACAAAGAAGTACTCGAGCATATAGCAGAAAGTCCGAAGATGGTGCAACCTCATCTCACAATCAGCTGGTTGGATCCGACCCTTCTGTTAATGCGCACGACGACAATGATGGCTATTAAGTAATTGAATAATATAGATACTTTGCTAATATTTTCAATAATAGCCATCAAATTCCCATGTTTGAAGTTTATGTTTGTGTTTTATTTTCATGAAATGCCCAAGCAATCAAACATCTATAAAGCAATCATCTTTTGATAGTTATATATATATGTCTTTTGTTTTAAGTTTGATTAGGTGAGCCAACACAAGTTGGCACAATTGACAGAAGGGAACTGATAGAACTTTTGCAGTTGTCACCCATACTGCACGAGTCCGAGGTGGGGTTGCCTTTATTTGCCCCTTGATGAACTCTACCCTCTCATTGATATCTAAAGGGTTACTTTCTTGTATTACTCTTTTGTTCACCAAAATAAGTTTAAGTAGGTGGTGTTTGTGATCTGAATATCACTCAATTGGCACAAACCACAATCTTCAATGCTAAAACTGGTACTTATATCGAAAGGTTTTTGCTTTCGATGATGTTGGTTGGTTCAACACTTTCAATTGGACAAAGGTGGTATTTATGATATGAATATCACTCAATCAGTACAAACCACAATCTACCATGCTCAAACTGATATTTATGGAAGGTTTTTGCTATTCGATATTATGTTGATTCATTCAGCACTTTCAATTGTTAGTGGAAATTGTAACCACCAACATACATTTAAAACTTAACTAAAAGAAAAAAACCTAATAATATAAATCTGTCTAAATTTTTGGTAAAATAATTAAAATATATATATAGTGGAAACTGAATATAAATACTAGAAAAAATACGTGAAAGTACTAATCGAAATTATAAAGCTTATGGTGTTGTATGTATTTCCCAATACTTTATGTAATAAAAAGTGAGAATCATTACCAAACACACACACACACACATATGCACAGATATTGATGCCTTGACACTTAAGTAATTCAGGACATAGTTCGAAATGATTGTTTTAATATTTAAATCAAACATAAAAGTAACCATTTATCATAACATACATCAAAAAATAATTTTGGGCATTTCTTTTTAAACATGATATAGCGAATCAAATTGCTATTCCTATGTCCCACTACCAATGGCCAAAACATTGAAGGAAGCGCAGCGAGCAAAAATTGTTAGGTACACTCCTCACGTCTAACACCCCGTTCGAAAGCACGAAGTAGAAGTAGAAGGAGACAGAAAATGAAAATTTTCTCATATCATGTTTGATAAGCAACAAACATTAAAAAAGGAGAAGGAATCTATTTCTTTTTTATACATGTATGAATTTAGAATAATTATTGTGCTTAATTTATACATTATTATTATTATTATTATTTATTACTTTTTATAAATAAAGATATAAAAGTTAATTTTTTATTATTCTTTTCTATTTTAACATGTATTTTTATCTAAATAAACATACAAATATAATAATATTATTTCTATTCTTTTTTATATTATATTAAATGTAATTATTTTATTTTATATATATTTATATATTTTTTATTTTTATACTTAACAATTCTCTCTACCAAATAAGTTATAAATATCTAAATTTGCTAATAGATAGGACAAAGCCATATAAGGTGATTAAGGAAAAAGATCCTCTCAAGTGTTATTTGTATGATAAATCATAGTTGATGGGAAAAGTGACAGTTTATATATTTTTATAGGATGTGAAGTACTTGACAACATGCGAAAATATGAAAACCACATTTTTAGTTTTCCTTATGAACAGTTACTTGCATGCATTTTATTCCTTAAAAGACTAGCTACATTTTAAAGACAAAATGGATCCCATTAATTGAACTCTTCTTCAATTGCTCAAATTTCCTTTTTTAAAATAAGCAGAATATAAAATAAAAATAATTTTTTAATTACAAATTTAAAAAAAAATAATTAACGTTAAAAATTAAAAATAACTTAAAATTTAAATCATTTAGATCAAATATAAATAGCCCAAATTCCTCAATTGAGCAATTGAGATGAGGGAGCAATTGAGAGCATCTGAGTTCTCTTAAAAGAGCCCAATTTAGTGACTTTATGTGATTTAGGTTTTATCTACATATATAGTAGTTACCATAATTTATCATACTTCTTTCTAAACGGCAGAGTCAAATTTAGTTGTGGTATACCAATTGCGTTTTCTTTACTTTTTATTTTTGGTTGAAATTTGAGAGGACAATTATATATATATATATATATATATAATAAGGGTATCAAAATAATTGTGGGGACCAATCAAATAATATTATTTAGGTTATAAAAATAGCTAAGAACCCTCCAAGTATGAGTTATGCTCTATGAATGCTCAAGTCTCTCGACCCCCTTCCTGATTTAAGAACCATCAAAGTTTGTATTAAAGCCAGCACTCCCCGTGATGATCACTATCTTTGCAAACATATCATGTGGACCTCTATCATCAGCTTGGATAACACTAGGTTGTGGCACATTTCATAAGCCCGTATATGAAAAGTACTTAAACATGGCGTTGCAACAGTGAACATTCCGGAGGGCTATGACCATATGTGATTCCATCGTGAATGACTGTTATGACTTAAAAAAATGAACTGTTTGTGTCAACTAATAGTACTTATGTGAAAACGTAAATTATGATACACCATATAAAAAATTAGGTAAAAGTATACTTATCAAATTAAAAAAAAAAAAAGTGAAAGTTGACCAAATAGAAATCTCTTGTAGACAAACAAAATATACATTAACCCTAGCTTATAATACATAAACAATCTATCAACCAATTTAGCGTGAGTTCCATAGTTTTATAACATAAACTGACACTGGCCAAAGTACAAGAATTAAATGTATAACTAATTTTTTTTAATAATTACACTTTTACACATAATGGCTATCTTAAATATGATTATTCTTTTATGCTTTAATTAGTTAAATGATAATTTTGAAAAGAAAAATACCAATCCCTTCAAGTAATTGATGAAACAGTACTGGATCAAACACCAAATCACACTTATTCCCAGATAGTTGAATAAACCAAGATTATAAATAGGGTTCAGCAAGGCCAAACAGGACCAGATATTCAATAGAACCAGGATATATTGGAAAATCAAAATGAAAAACAACCTAACAGGTATTCTTAAACCATCAATGTCGAATTTCAATGACATTTTTGTTCCAAAAAATCACCACCCCAAAAAAAAAAAAATTGGGTGAAGACAATCTTTAGTTGGTGACTCTTCATGGGCAAGCTGGTGCAAACATTTCATCAATCACAAATGATCTTCGGATTGGAACATTGATTTGCATTGATGCTACCTTGCACTGATTTCAATGTATCCATCCATCGAAATTTTTGTGATCCCTATCAGTACCAATCTACAAACTCGTCTGCTACGTCAAACTTGAAAAATTGAGGTAGACAGAGTACTATTCAGAAACTGGGATGATGAGATATAAACCATCGAACAATCAGCTGTAATCATATACCATCCCCTCTAACTGCTTCCAGATATGACATTGGATTCCCAAATATGAACTGTATTCTCTGAATCCAAACTAGGAGCTTCACCTTGTTCAAGATCCACAATGTTTTAGTCTGCTGCACTTCATTGACAGAGGAGAAACTTTTGGTCAGGATACATGGTATCAACAACTTTCCTTCAAGGCCAAACACATGGCATGTGATGCACCAATCGACACTGATAAAACCTTGTGGGGTCCCAATCCATCATCCTCCGTCAGAAAGTTGACTTCAACAGGGCATGGATGTACCTCAGGCAGCCCAGGAACTCCCAACTGAGAATCGTAGGCGTTTCCCCACATGTACAACTTACCTTTGTCTGCTCACATCCAAAAACAGTGCGTTAACTCCTCGACTACATTGACAGGGATCATTGCAACAGGAGAACAATTTTAGTTAAATTTTTGTGAAAACAAGACACTTCCTGGGTTAAATTTCCCGACAAACAATCCCCTATATAGAGGACAGAAGATAATTAGACTTGACTATCTGACCCAGAGACAACTTAGTTTACAACCTAGGATACGCAAAACCAATGAAAAAAGTGGATCCCAGGTTAAAAATTTTTGCAGTCCAGCTATTTCTACGTTGTATATGGACTGCAATACCAAACCATGATGGGCCCAATAAAGCCAATTTAAAATTGGATTACACTCTTGATTAAAATTCCTATACCATGCCGAAACCAAAAAGTAACTCTCCCAATTCTATATTTTTTAACTTTTATCTGAATGTCTCAACTTTCAACTAGAAACTTAAACACAGACATGACAGACTTGAAAGATATATTTTAGTTTCATTCTTAACCCAAGCTATTGAAAGCAGCACAGCTGTCACAAGACTTGGGAGTACAGGGCTTGAAGCTGAAATACTTTCAATTACAAAAGTATTCCAAGCAACAAAAATGGCATTTTAAGTCACTAAATCCTGGGGCGTAACCCATCGTTTGAGAAACTGGACTGGAATAGAAAAACCAGGAACAAGTCCAGATGAACCACTGAAACCATTTAGGAGGGGGGAAAAAAAAGAGTCAAATCTGTGGGAACCAGACTGATCAAAACAATGTTTTTAGCCCTATCTTTTTTTCCATATATAAATGAACATTATGTGTGAGTATTTTGTTTCTATTGATTGAGAATGTTGTGAATTGTAATGACTAACAAATTTTATATCATGTGGGATTGTGAACTTGTTTTAAGTGTAATGCAGCTATTCAATGATGTTTCAAATATATATTAGTATTTACTATTTGATTATATTTGCATAATAAATTACATGTTTATTTAACGGTTATATTGTTATATATTATATGTTTAACATATTAGGTTATATAATACATAAGATAAAGTATCAGTATAAACTATTGTTAACATTTCCATGCAATTTTATCCCATCATATGAATGTGCTGAGCAGGGCATTACATTCTAGAGTCTAGAGAACCCACCATGATAGACAAAAGTTATTTATGCACTCAATTAAAATACTCTAGATCAACGAGAATATGGCAGGTGACATGAATTATCTTACCCGTCACAGCTGCTGATGAAGACCCCCCACAAGAAATATAGATAATATGTTCATGAGCTAAAGCCTCAATTACTGTTGGTATCTTCTGATTCTGTATAGACCCATGCCCCAACTGACCATGTCCACCATGGCCCCATGAAAGCACTTTGCCATCATCTAAAATATGAATCAAAATTGAAGTACCTAATATGATATAGATCTAATAGGCACAGCAAAGAAATGGCACCACAATCCTAGTTTCAAATCAAGATACCAGTTAATGCAAGGGAGTGATATCCACCACTTGCTATTTGAATTATTCGAACATCTTCAAGGCTGGGTATTGGTTTTGGTTTCCAACCTCCAATCTTATCACCTCTCCCAAGTTCATAGTTGGAGTTGGCTGAGAGGAAGAGGCTAAAATTGTCAGTTCTCCTCAACCAAAAGCTTCAAATAAATGGATTGTTCTAGTTTTCTAGAATCTAGAGAAAAATACTAAAGCTCTGCAAAGGTGCTAGTTACCTCCCCAGTTCCACAGCTGTCCATCCTCTGTCAATGCCATTGTGAAAAATCCCCCACAGGAAACAGCAGCAATGCGGAAAGGCAATTCTTTTACTTTGGAAGGGATACTAAGTCCGCCTGCATGATCTGGGCCCCTACCAGGACCAAGTCCCAATCGGCCATCCCCTTCATCTCGACCCCACATATAAAGCTCCCCTACATGTGACAAAAAAATCATCCATTTTAAAGGGCGAATAATTTCAGAAAATGGCACACTAGCAAATTTAATATAGCCTTGAGGATAGATGACCAGTGGCTCCACACTGACTTATAGTCTTATACAATTCAAGACCACAAGGGACCTCCAGTATCACGTTGATTCATTTATGCTACTTTCGGGTATCAGGAAATTGTTGACACAGCAAAGGACCATGTTACATTTGTTAAACTTAATATTGGTGAATTATGGATCATATTAAATCATTAGCTTTGACTTGTGCTATGCACAGTATTAATGTAAATTAATTAAATAATAATTTAAATAACAAATATGTTATACTTTTTAAAAATCTACCCACATATTTATAAAATCGTTTACATGTGTAATTATAGATGTTAAATTTGGTACAATATCATTAATAGCTAATATAATTGATCCATAATATGACAATAAAAAAAGAAAAAATTAGCATAATATGCCTGTACCAATTAACATAAAGTTACCTCATATTTCAACAATCAATATAAAATAAAACTGATGCTTCCAATTTTTATTAGATCTATTCTCATCATGAATTTCAATAAAGCCTATCATATTTGAAAACAATTTAGGGCAAACATGAGAAGAAACAATTGACAGAATACAACACGCAACTTAAGTGTAGGGCAGTTGGGCCCAGTTACAATAACTGTAATTCCTTGCCCAATTCATCAATCTAAACTCGTTTTATCAGAATGATTAGGAAAAAAAAATCTTGTGTTCTGGCCATTGAATGAAAAAACTACAGAGCCATAGATTGGAGGGAAAAGCATTAATGAACCTAATCCTGTGACTGCAGCCGTATGTGTTCCACTGGTAGCAATATGTCGTACAGACCCCTCCCAGGAGCCTTTTACCAACCTAGGGAATAGTTCTCTATGATATACTGAATGTCCAAGTGCACCAAACCCACCATAACCCCTGCAAACTTCTTTCAAATCAATAAAAATAAAAATTCATAATATTCAGACCAAAAAAGTTTGAACAGAGAGCAAATATAAATTTTTACAAGCATTTAAATACACTTTTGACCCTTGCAAATATATCATCTTCACTACCACAACAAATTTTGTTAATTATTAATTTCTTTTTAGAAAGTAAAATGTGGTAGCATTTTGCAAGTAGCATTGGTATTGCATCCAAAGAGAACATAATGCAATAAAGAAAAGCATTTAAAATAACAGGTATATTTTTGCAAGAAACAGAACGGAAATTTAAATTTCCCTGCAAGAAGCAATATCAAACAACCTGTTGTAATTATAATTCTAATATCATGTCCCTGTTAATGTACAACTTCTTTGGAGGTACTAACAAGTAGTAAACTGTAAACTGCTACTACATCTTAGAAAACATGGAATATGGGATTGATATTACTTTCATCAAATGCAATAAGAAAAAATTCCAAAGGCTTTCTGGCAAAGAAAGAATTAGAATGCTATATATTTTGCAGCCACCATTAGTTCAGCTAACTTACGATCTCCCACTACATTAATATCTGAAAGATTTTTTCTAATCATTCCAAATTTCCAAAACTCATAAGTTTTCACCAAAAAGGATAAATTTAAAGGAAAAAAAAAACACCAAACAACTGCCTGCTACCATAAGAACATTTTCAGTCGTCAAAGTCTTTCACTTTACACTACGTATATCCAAAGTAGTTTCCAGGCAGACCTTTCGTTGAAATGTATATATATACAACTGATTGGAAAATAGAATAGTAAACAGTAAATCCACTTACTACTTATGACCATGTCCAAGACAAGAACATTCCTAACTCTAAGCATACCAATTAAATTTCTTGTGCCAAGGCAAATCACATAGTCCACCATTTACTAGTAGTTTAAATCCTATGTAAACCACTAAAATTTCAACTCTCTACTGAGTTTGTTTAGAATTACAAGGCACCAAAACTCAACATATTCCTAAATTCCTAACTATTCATTTCTAGTTCTCTTAAAGGATGGTCATGGTTACCAAAATTGTTAAAAGTCAAAATCATAAGATAAAAGCAAGTGCTAAGATAAATGGTTGAATAAATTAACAATTAAATCCCCAAATTGATAGACTCGTTTAGCTTTAATATATGAAAATTAGTGAGTGTATGAGTTAGTTCTTAAATAAAAAACTCGTTACATAGTAGTTCTTTTATCAAGCGATTCAGAAATGCCAAAAGGACTAATCTTTGCCAAGTTGTTTAGTTTGGAAAACTAACTTGTACATTTACAAATTTTGGGCGACTAGAGCTAAATTGACCTAATAACTCAAAAACCAAATTGTTATTTGACCCTAAAGAATTCGAATCAGTACATAGCAACAATCTCGCAAACACTCTCTGCGGTAAGCTAAGCAAAAGGGCATTTAATCAATAAGATGTTGAAGTGATTCAGTGACTCTGACCATGTAAAGACCTCACCGGACGAGGTGAGTGCAACCGAATGTAGCCCACCAAGGGCAACGCATCGAAGAGGATCAATGTGAGGATTTAACGTAGGGACGAACACCGGATTCTCATGCCCCAAACCCAGTCGTCCACCATCGCCTTTGCCCCAAATCCAAAGAGTCCCATCGACAATCAACGACGAATGAAAAAGCCCACAAGAAATGCCAACTTCAATTGTCTTTTTTACACCATGACCAATGTTTTCTTCGTCAGTACTTTTTCTAGTAATTTGGCCCGGGGTTTGGGAGAGAACGAATGAGGTTTTCGGCACGAGGAGGTTCGCTACAGGGGACGGATACAATCTGATTTCTTCAGTGCTACCACCAAGTTGACCAGAGGCGCCTGTGCCCCATGAGAGAACCTGGAGAGTTGCTGTAGCGTCTGTTTGGGTATTTGGGTCTGTGTTGCAGTTAAAGAGAAGAGGAACTTTTCTAGCGGCAGAGGAGGAGGCGTAGAAGCGAGTGGAGAGGAAGGAGGAGGAGGAGGAGGAAAAAAGGCGAGTGAGAGTAGCGAAGCGATGGCGCATGATTGCCATCCCTGTGGCTCAAGCTCCAGCGTCTCCCCCTCCTGCAAACTTCTATTGGCCATGGAACGGAAGAGGGCAAGGGCTTCACCGTTCACCGCTTCACGTCGCAAAGAAAATTTTAAATATTTGGAATTTTTTTAAAATTAATAAACTATTTGATTTTATTCTTAAAATCATGTTACTCAACTAAAATATACTTTTACGAAGATATGAAAAAACTAAAATACATATTTACACTGTCTGTAATAATAATTTTTTTGGCTAATTTTCTTGTAGACAGGTCTTAAAAATTACGCTATTATCCCTTAGTCTAAACTTGTCAATACCGTAATTATAATTTTAATATGGGAAGGTTGGGGCCATTGGAAATCATTGCCGGAGTGAGATTCTGGCCGCCTGGGAACAGGGACAGAATCAGAACAAATTGCAAGGGGGAGAGGGAGGGGGGATCTATACTTTATATGAATATCAATAATTATTAAAAATATAACTTTCAATATTTATTAAATTAATATAATAATAAAATTTATTAAATTAAAAAATAGAGCTACAAAATAATAAAAAATTTAAATAAATATATAGTAATATCAAAATAAATATAAATATTTTAATATTAATATAAATATATATATATATATTAAAAATAATACAATATATATTAGTTATTAGAATCATATTCTTTATAATTATATTAAAAGTGGAATCTTTTGTAATTTTTTTAATATAAACAGCCACATTATTGTAAGAAAATTATTTTCAGCTTATTTACCAAACTCTATTCTTATAGTGAGTAGAGAGTATGGTTAAAAAAATTAAAAAAAATTGTAAAAGAGAAAGAATAAAAAATTGAAGAGTGTATTATTAATAATTCTTAAAGAATAGAGATAAAAAAAATCTAATATATTTTATTTATTTTTTATAAAATTTACATACATAATACATATAATAATTTTAGGGTTCCAAATTTAAAAATTTGGAACAAAAATAATATTATATATTTTACTTAGTATATACATTCTTTACATTCAGTTATATTTATTTTGATATCATTATATTTCTCTGTTGTTCTATTGTCATGTATCTTTGTTTTGTAATTTTAATAAATTTTATTATTATATTAATTTAATAAGTACTTATAAGTTATATTTTTAATAATTATTAACGATCGTATTAAGTATAAATTTTTGCTATCTTATAATTTTTTATCTGATCTGTCCCTGCATACTTATATAATACATATAAATTTTTTTGGGGAGGACGGCTGTCCCTAAACTTCAAGACGTAAGTTCATCCCTGCCCTGGAAGCTGAAAATCACTGAGTGACCTTCAATTTGATGAAATGGTCCTGTTTTTGTTCAAGGTAAATATCTGGCTCTATTTCTCTTCCATTTTTTATCTTAGTTTTTCTTGTGGTTTTAAATTTTAATGTTTTATTTATGATTAAATGCTTGCTTCATATTAATATAAGCACAAAGGTCACTTGATAATCTCGAAATGCCAAAGTATTCACATATCTAATATCCAAATTTGCATTTTTGCTCAAGATAAGCTGGGTCAAGTGTTCAATTGTATAGCTTATATTACATAATGGTGGACTCGTTCATTATAATCATCACAACTCTACTATTTCATCGTCTCTTACGGGCATTGCAAGTTCTTGAACAAGTTCTCTGCTAATACAATGTTTATAACATTTGACAATTTCTTTATGCATATCACACACACCATGTTTTTCTGATAAACTAGAATGAAAATCACTCACAAAAATAGCAAAGACAAAGGACTTCGACTTGAGATGGCAAAGGCCCGTTGTTCCACTGATTAATCAACATCATAGGGAGAAGATATCTTTCAACCCCTTTGTTCCCTTCTTCCAGGTTTTAATTGGAAAAGGTGGAAAGACAAATTCCTCGGATTTCTGATTGTTCTCATAAGAGCTTCCATGTCCCATTTCAATTGCCTTCGTTTGTGACTCTGATTCCAATTCCAATTTTTTAATGAGACCATGATATTCTGATGCATATGTTGGGCACACCCCACACTCTTTTATATCCAAGCATCCCTCAGGCCTCTGATTATTATTATCGTCCCTACCACCATAATGAACCCAGAAACTTAACGAAACCTTTGGTCTACAAGTGTTGCTCCGATCATCTGCCCCACTTTCTTTGATTGTCTCATGTATTTCAGAACAAAAGCTTTCATCGTACCAAAGACAAACATGATCCGAGGTGAAGTTGCTATCATGCATGGCAGAGAGTGAACAAAAATCCCTTTCCTCTTCCCATTCACCGTGACTGATTTCCAAGCAAGCTTGGCATTCGATTCGAATCCATTCAATTGATGGGGACTTAGGAACAATAAGGCAAAAGATGAAACCCCAATCCTCAGAAAAATGCAGAGTAGGAGAGAGATCAATAGTAAGGGAAGCTTGTGTTGTCCTATGCATGAACCACTCTGGAACTCTGCTTCCTGGGTATATAAATTCAGCCTTATCATTTGAAAAATTGCATTTTTCTATCGCTGGAACAGATTTGATTATTTCAACCATGAAATTTAAGCCAATTGCTTTGAATGAATGTTCATTCAACTTCACACAGTTTTGGAAGTCAAAGCGTATCTTGTTTGCCTTCAATAATTGAGAAGTTGTTGAAGAGAAGTGAAGTGTCTCAAGGGATGTGCAGTCAATGGCTTCTAATTGTTCTAAGGATGAAGGAAGATCTGGCAGAGATTGAAGCCTTCTGGATGAATCTAAGCGAAGATATCGAAGCCTTAAAAGGTGCTTGATGCTTGCAGGCAAGCTTCTAAGTTCAGTTCCAACGATTGATAAGATTTCTAAAGAAGACAACATGCTAGTATTATGAGGCAAGGCTCCCAAAGATCTTAAGCCATCATATAAGAAACGAAAATTTGATGCATCAAGGTGCATGTAATTGTCTCCGGTATGAAACTTGCCCAGCGATATCAGACCACCTGACTTGCTTGGAGGATTCTTAAGTTTTCTACCATCATAGAGATAGAATGTGTTAAGCTTTCCTTGACTCATGGATGATGGCAACTCATTCACTGCAGTCCCTGCTAGATTCAAATGCCTCATATTCTCTGAGGTGACTGAAAATTCCTTCAATCTTGAGCAGTCATAGAGGGAAAGACGACGAAGGGATCTTAATGGAGTGTCACTTTTAAGGCTAGTAAGGGCCTCACACCAATCCAATAGTAGAACCTCAAGCTTGTGCAGTGATAAAATAGATGGATGAATGTCACGCAAGCTTGCACAGTTGTTGAGATTTATTTCTTGAAGATTTAAGGCCTTTGAAAAATCTGGGAGCTCGATTAGATTATAGGAATTACTGAGGACAATTTTCCTTAAGTTCACAAGATTCTGTGACGAAAAGAGGAGGAGAAATGTCACATCATATAGCCTCCACAAAAGCTAAAACAGGAATGCTTACATGGACTAGACTTAGATGGAATTGCTTATATTTTTGCTATCAGGTTTCTCAATTAAAACATAACAAATTTATGATTCTCTAATAATATTATGACAAGTGTATAATTTAATTGGAGAAGCACATAATTTTTTACAAAAACTATACACTTATCATCATATTATTAGATAATCATATATTTATCACGTTCTAATTAGAGAACCTGACAACAAAAATATAAGCAATTACATATAAGTCTTATATACTTACTTGCTTTCCATGCCAAAGTATTCTGACTTGGCTATTTGGCATTTCAAATGAAACAAGTTTCTCTGCAGAAAATTTCGATGGTAAGGACTTCAAAGGGTATTCATCCCAATGAAGAAGTCTGAGTTCATTTGGTAAGGACACAAGGCCATGAGGAAGATACAATCTGAACTCTTCAGAATCAAAGCCATAAAATAGAAGGAATTTAAGCTTGTGCATCCTAGCAAAGATTTCAGGACTTAAGTGCAGGTCCTCAACTTTTGACACGTCCAGAGCTATGCCTTTGATAGATTCAGTTCCCTAGCAAGCAAAATTAGTACATAAGAAAAAGAAGGTTAAAAGTAGAGCCACACATTTTGTTAAAAAGAAAATAATGTCTTTCCAAATAATGTTGGACCTGGCTCCTACCGTATTATATTTTAGTACTTCGTAAACATCGTCAGGATCCCATAATCGACTGCGTTTTCCAGGCTCTTCTTTAGATTCTTCTCGAACTATCTCCCATGCCATTTCTTGTATTAAATCATGCATTGATACTTTCTCATCAAGAGTAGTTAGAAGAGCTTTGTCTACCAGAGTTTTCAATCCAATGGTTGTTGAATAACCACAGGCATCTAACAAATTTTTTATGTCCTCTACTTTTCTACCCTTGAAAAAACATGCAATATCTAAAAAAATGTTTTCCTCTTGAAAATCTAATCCATCATAACTCAATTTTAGTACATTCTGAATTTTTGTATTAGGCATTCTTTTGAGTTTCTCCAATTGGCTTTCCCACTCATTTTTACTTTTGCCATAAAGAAATGAACCCAAAATTTTTAGAGCTAGCGGAATCCCTTTTGCATAAAAAACCACCTCCCATGATAGTAGGGCAAAATCTTTATCAAGGCAATTATTTTTAAAGGCTTTCAAATTGAAAAGCTGAAGAGCTTCACCATCATTCAATGCCTTAACCTTATATATATCATCCACTTCTCTACGAAGCACTTGCATTTCTCTAGTTGTTATAATAATTCTACTACCTGATCCAAACCAATCATGTGCTCCAGCTAAATTTTCTAGTTGCTCTAAGTCATTGACATCATCAAGAACAACAAGAACCTTTTTTCGACTAAGCCTTCTCATATCAAAAGGAGTTCCTCCATCAAGCACGGGCTCCTTTAATAATATGGAAAGAAGTTTATTCTTCAAATGAGTAATTCCATATTTCTCGGATTCTTCTCTTACATTATCCAAGAAGCAAAACCCTTCGTAAGCAAAGCAATGTTTTCTATATACTGCCCTAGCAATAGTTGTCTTGCCAATACCTGCCATGCCCCAAATTCCAATAAATTGAACATCTTGTGACTTCTTGCCCAATAATAATTCTAGACGAACAATTCGTTCATGAATTCCAACAAGACCAATTAAATGATCAGTTTGGTAAATACGGTCCAACTTCATCAGAACACATTTGACAATGTCTACAATAAGCTCAGCTTCATTCCTACACCACAGGAAAAAAAGGAATCGTAATACTAAAACTAGACATAAAATGAGCTTCTTTTCATGTATATATTACTATGGCTACATTGTTATTTTGCAAATCAATATGTTTGCCTTCCATAAATAATTACTTACTTAAAATTGCATTAACGTTTAACAAATGGTGTAGGAACCCTAATCTTCTAGGAAATTAAAATCTTGCTAGTAGGATAAGGAATCAAAAAGAACAACAAAAGACTAATCTGATAGTTACCTATAGGTACTAAAGTCCCAGCCAGATAAATTAGCAGCTTGAGTGAGAGCGAGCCTCCACTCTTGCAGTTGCTGGTTGTGATTGCTATGCTCGTATTCTGCAAAAGCCCTTTGGTAACTCCCTTTTTGCTCCCGTACATGTGAAGGTTTAACCTTATAAAATACTGGAAGAACAAGATGCCTCTCATCTTTAGAGCCCTCAAGTATTTTGCTGAGCTCATTCAAGCACCACGTGGAAGATGCATAATTTTCAGAAAAAATGACAAGAAATAGAACAGAATCTTCAATGGCTTCGACAAGTGATTGCCAAACCTCATACCCTTTCTCAATTCTATAGTCAATGTAGGTTTCGATTTTGCTGCTACAGAGAGCAGCGTGAAGATGGCTTGTGAAATTGTCACGCGTATCTTCACCTCTAAAGCTGATGAAAACATCATATTTCTTTGAAGAAGCAGGGGAAGAGGAAGAAGCCATTGTCTTGGTTTACCACCAGTGTACTGTTTTTCTTTGCGTTCTCTCATCAAAAGGGCGTTGCCTTTTTTTATTAGGTCATCGAAGCAATTAATGGCACGCGGTTTCATGATATTGATAGTGTTGACTTTGACTGTAAGCCATAAAATGCTACCTGTACAAATGCACAGGCAACTATACAAACTGGGGTCTCATAGCAAAAATTATTGTAAATTCTACATGAAAGAAATAAAAAAAATTATCTGAATTTCATAAATAATAATAAACAGTGAAAATTATAATTTTTTTATAATATATATATATATTATTAGATATATTTGATTAAAAGAGTAAGCTAAGATATATCGACATAAAATAATTATTTAGGCAAAAAAGAAATTAAATTAAAAAATATATATTCAAAGATTTAAGTTTTATAAAATTTATAATAAAAGATTTTAAAAATTAGAATTATTTTTAATAAATAAAGTTATTATAAGTTTTAAGAGATTTATTACTAAAATTTAGAAAAATTACTACTAAATTAAAAAAATTATAATTTAAATAATTTTGATAATAAAATTTTTAAAATTTGATAGTAACTTTTTTAAATTCTAATAATAAATTATAGTAATTTTGATTCTTCAAAGTAATTTTAATTTTCAAAATTTTTTATTATAAATTTTACAAATTTAAGTCTTTAAATAAGTTTTTTTCCTAAATTAAGAAAAAATTCCACGTGTAGGGGATTTTTGCTACAAAGATGAAATGATATTCACTTTTTATCTTAATTTTATTTTTAATATTTATTTCATTTTTATTATCATATTTAATAGTCTCTTATTATTATTATTATTTAAATAAAAACATTAAAATTATTTTTTATCTATAAAATTACTTTTCTTATTTTATTTTTATTTCTATTATATGTAGTAAATAAGGTCTAATTTCATTAAAAAAGAAATAAAAGACTTAAAAATCAAAATCCTATCAAGACTGGGGGCCAAAGTTCCTATAGTTACTTTTTAAAATTACTATTCATATTTCTTAAAATTATAACTTCATTTTCTCAATATTATAAAGATGTCTTCATTTAATGATATTAACAAATTCAAAATATTATTTTAATATAAAAAAAACTAAGTTGTAATTTTAGATAATATGAATAGTAATTTTGGAAAGCACTAGTAAAAAAATTTGAATTTTTAAAATATTTTAATGTCATTTTTTATCAAATTAAGATTCTTAAGTAAATTTTCTTCTTTTGTTTTTGGTTACTAGTAAATTTTTTTCTTATATTGACGAAAATACCGTGTTCTTATTTGTACCTATTATAGTTCTATCACGCCAACCAAGATAGTTAATTTCACATAAGAATACTAAATAATTGCTATTAGTTGAAGTAGACAGTGACCTTATTGCTCATTAATATCTCCTTTCATTTCACTTGTTCTTTTAAACCCAATTTTCATTAAATTTACAATGAGTCTATATCTTTATCAGAATTTAATTTTTAATAATATACCGTCATATTTATTTTCTAGAAAGAAAAAGGTATTTATATCAAGGCAATTGGCTTGGCTCAACGAAAATTTATATTCAGTATTAATGTAGCAATGAAGATTTAGTATTATTGTGATTTATATGTTATCACATAATTGAATTTATTTTTTTGATAAAAGTCACAATTTAATTTTGAATTATGATTAAGTTAAATTTAAAATTTTATGCACAAATTAATTATATGTGAAAATATGAATGATACTAACATTAAATTCTTTAATATTAAAGTCTAATAAATATTTTCACTCAAGGGATCACAAACCAACTGCTTGAGAGGAAGAAAAGAAAGAAAGAAAGAAAGCAAAGATCACAATTAATGTTTATCCAATAATGTATTTCATATTGAATAAAAATAAAAGTATAAAATAGTATTAAAATTGCGGGACACTTTCATTTAATAGGTTGGTCTCTTAACGTAAATTTTATCGTGGCTCTAATTATTTCAACCAATAATAAAAGTCAAAAGGTGATTTTTAACGTACTAATATGTAAAAAAGTTAAAAATAAAAAATAATTTTATTATCTTTATTTTTAATAATTAAGTAATAATCGATAAATATTATTAAATAATAAAAATAAAAATAAAATAGATATTACACTTTTTTTTTTTACTTTTATCTTTTCCTTGCGTCCTAAATTTACATTAGTTATTTTTAGAAAAAAAAAAGAAATTCAAACTCAATTATTTTTTAAGTTCTTTGTGATTTTATTCAAATAATTTTTTTTATTAAAATATATTTTGGAAGTTGAAAATTTATTATCTATTTTTGGCCCAAAGATTCTCTCCTTAACAAGGGAGAACCCATACCCTTATTTTCAAGTCACCCAAAATTTAATTGATCTTTTTGCTTTTTTTTTTTTTTTGGGTTCTAAAATATGAATTGTAGACCTCTAGCAGGAGAATTTCAGTTGTGTAAGGAGAATTTCAATTGTGTGTAACAGCGAATACGGAAACAACTCTTCCAGCTCAATAATGTAAAGTTGTAGCATTTTTTCTATTCACCGAGAAGCTTTGTCCATCTAAGTACATAAACACTAGCAAGAGGTCACAAATGAAGATTACTCGTCACAACATGAAGATAAGCTATTTTTGGAGCAGAACGTAGCATTAAATCTCATGAATCACTTTAATTTTCTTTCTGAAACAGTTCTTATAAATTTGAACCTTAAATTGAAGGGAGGAGAAGTGGGTCGCAGGCTTCACCAAATTCATTAGCATGGGCACCATTGTGTTAGCTGAGCGTTGGGCTGCGACTGAATATTAACTACTGCTCTTAAAGCTCCCAAGCCCATCTTCCACTTTGCAACATGGTTCAAACTGCAGGTTACTTCTTTCTTCCTTTGACAACTGAAACATCAAGCGTATTCTGGCATTTTGGCAAAAGAGGCTAAAAAAGAGAAAAAAGAACGCAAAGGCCGAAAAAAGCATATTTTTGAATTCCTATACCTCACAAGCCCTGTTTCGTGCAACAAAATAGAAAAGAGCCTGATGGAAAAGAAAATGAAAAAGTAAATAAAATTGATGAAAAATAATATTTGTGTCTTTGCTTTAAAAAAATAATAAAAATAAATAAATATTATTAAATAATAATAATAATAATAACATAATAAACATTGCATAATAGTTTTTTTTTATCTCTCTCCCTCTCTCGTTCTTCTCTCTCATGCCACCATTTTTGGTTGCTAATCTTTTTGTTTCATCTTTTCCTTAAAAAAAAATATATAGAAAGGGTTTGCTTCCCCCTTGATATTTCTAGGCTAACTTTCCTCTTTGATAGATAACTACTCCTTTTTTCTTTAAAAAAAATTTCAAGAAAAAGGCATCCTTTAGAAATTCAAAAATAAAAACACTAAATCAGTTTAAAAGCAATATTTAATATGGTTAAATATGATTTATTCATGAATAATATGTACTTTTACATTTATCAAACCCATTTCTTAATAAATAATACAGTATGTATTAGTTAAATGCATTTTTTTTATTAAAATATATATAACTCTCTTGAATTTTTGGTTATGTATAGAGAATTTTCTTGAGTTCCAAAAAGTGACACTAGACCCCTTAAACTTTTAATATTATGCACAAAACCCTCTCCCTTAATGATTTCATTGAATCACTAACAAAAGTTTTCATGTCAAACCCAACTTAAAACACATAGCAAATGACATGGATTGCCACATAATACATAGTAGCAATCCCCCAATTCCCAAAACACAAAACATGACTTCACTTCTCGTTCATTCTCCCTATATCACGACTTCACTTTTCACTTTATCTTGGCTGTTCTCTCTACATGGTAGGTTCCTTCATCTCATCCATTCTAAAAATGCCATCAAACTCTAGTGATCTTGCAATCCAATCTCGCAGTTCCTGGAGTTTGCTGGCCATGGCTTGTTTGGTGGATGGTTCATGGCAAAACAATGCATATTTTATTTCTTACATTTCAATTTTCTTCAGCTTTGTAACATTATACATGAAAAGATCCTTAAAATAGCAGTTACATCTTAGATGTTCTCCCTACCTTGTAAAAACTTCTCCCTCAAAGGTTACAGGGACTCAAAAAAGCTAGGAAGTTTGACAATGAGCATTCATATCTACACAAGTTTTTTTTCTTTTTTCAAGAAAATGAAAACTTTAACTAACTAAGCAAACTTGGGAGAGTTGTTGAATACAAATGATCTTCCAGTTCAAAGGGGTCTTTAGCCCCTAATGTTTCTTGATAAGCCCATTTACTTCTCTAATTGGTTTCAAGAAGAAGTGATTGGTCTTGAAGAATTCCCTTAAGAATCCAAAGATACTCCCTCAACTAGCACCTTGTCTTGTTGGTGCAACCTCTTTAGTTCCCCCTCAATGCCATTTTTGCAAAATTTGCCATCTCTGCGTTCTTTAAAGCCGTCTTTGTTACCAAGGTTTTAAATTACAGTTGTGGTTATGGTTGCGGGTGTTGTGAAAATGATAAAACACATTGCAGCCATTGCAGATCGTTACGTTACGGATTATTGCAGATGCGGCGTGAACCGCATCTGCAATATTACAGCCGCATCATGTGATGCGATTTGCATTTTAAAGCCTTGTTTGTTATTGCTTTAGTTTCCTCAATTGCCTTGAGATTGGCTTCTAACTTCTTATCTGCTTCAATTCGTCTTGCCTTGATTATTTCAACTTAGCCATTGTAGCTATCTTCTCTATAAGATCTGCACATTCCTTCACTTTCCTGGTCAATGACTCAAACTTCTCAATTGACAATTTAATCTCACCCTAGACTGTAGGATTGGATTGTGAGATTGTTGGAGTTTGATGGCGCTTTTGAAATAGATGAAATGAAGGAACCTTGCCCTCTAGAGAGAACGACCGAGATAAAGTGAAAAGTGAAGTCATGATATAAGGAGAACAAATGAGAAGTGAAGTCATGTTCTACGTTTTAGGAATTGGGGAATTACTGCTATGTATTATGTGATAATCCATGTCATATTCATGTCATTTACCATGTGTTTAAGTTGGGCCTCACATGACAGTTTTTGTTAGTGATTTGATGGAATCACTAACAAAGGAAAAGATTTGTGCATAATATTAAAAGTTCAAGGGAGATTCAATGTCATTTTTTGAAACACAGAAAGATTCTCCACATAACCCAAAGTTAAAAGAAATTATATATATTTTAGCATTTTTTTGTCAAAAGAATATAATAATTATCCATTGTCTGTGGATACAATTGATCTTTATTTGATTTTTTCTATTTTAATTACATTACTTTATTATTTTCACATCAATACAAATTGAAACATTGTTGCCATGCTTTGTGCAGATATATGAAAACTTAAAAATTGGCACATTATCACCATAGTTTAGGCAAGCATCAGACAAAGAACCAGATGTGATTCATAAATGCAATAATTAATATGCTTAACGTAATATCTAAGTTTTAATTATTTTGATACCAATATTGAAAATTGTATCATTCCTTTCAATTGTATTAATAATTGATTTCCAAATTTCATTCGTGAAGAAACCATAAGGTGGAAGGGAAAAAAAAAAAAAAGGAGAGATCTAAATAGAATTAAAGAATATTTGTATAAAATAATTAAAAAAAACTACTTAGGCTAGGCTTAAAAAAAATTTTGAACCTGATTTGTTTTTTATTTGGACTTTTTTTCCTAAGCTTATGTCTACTTTTTTGCGTTTAGCCTATTGGATTGGATAGACTTTTTAGGCCATGATTAAGTCTAGATGCATGTTTTGCAATACCGTGATTATATGTGACCCTACCATATGAGTGGATATTATAACACTATAAAAAAAGTTATTGACTTGCAAACAAAATATTTAAGTGTCAATTGACAATGCTTATGTGAAAACAATAATATAGTTTAAGGTACTGAAATAAAAACAAGGTGAAAGTCTAAGAATCAAAATTAAAGAGATATAAGTTTAGAGACCAAATTAAAATCATATATGAATGAAATGAAATTCAAATCAGCTTTAATTTGTGACACATAAGTAATTTAATTATTAGTCATGTCAAAAACATGTCTAAAAATAACATGAGAGTATAAAGACTTGTTTTAAAATTAAAAAATAAAAAGCAAGAAGAATTTATTAAAGATTTGATCTAAGTATAAAATCTTAATATATAATTTAACTCATTCCAAATTTCTGATAAATAAACCCCTATATTCAAACAGAATTAAAAAAAAAACTCCTATATTATCCTAAATCTATATATATATATATATATATTATAAATTTTAAGAAGTCATTATTGTTCCGTAGCCTTAAACAATAATAATTTCTTATCTTAAGTTACATGTAATTAGATTTGTGGTTTTTTCAATCTTTAACTTTTGGCTCACTTTTTAAAAATTTAACTAAGTGGCACGGGACATATCATTTAAGAATATTTATTTGTCTCAAATTATTAACATAGCATGTAAAATATTTCTGATTTTCAGTTCCTGAATTAACTGTGGAAGGAGAGAAATACTTCTCCAATTAGGGTGGATGGACGTTGATGATTGTGCGAGTGCACCGGGTCCCCATGCATTGCACTGGGACCTACACCTAGTTTTCAATTACAATTCTTAACTTCAAAAAATTAGAATGTGTTTCGTATATTTCTTCTCTGGTAAACAAGCTCGACACGGCAACGCAATTAAAGCCAATTTTGCATTCTCTCAACATAGATAATTTTTTTATTTATCTTCTCAGGATTTCATTCTCTAAAGATGTTCTACGCAAAACACACGATTTACAATTCACCTACTGGAAGCTTAACAAATGTGACTTATCATGACACTTACTAACTATACAATACACCAAAAATAAAAAAGAGAGGAAATAAGCTCTCGTATTGTTAGACATGAAAGGCAAAGTAAAGCTAGGGGAAAGCTAAAAAAATACATCCAGTTCTTCGGGTTGATGCAAGCATCTAAAAGCTTCCATTTCTCTCGTTTCTACACACAAAATGACACCAATCTTTCAGTAGGATCTCCAAATATCCATCTAATATTGAATGTTAACACAAAGAATAACAAAATCTTACATGATCATATTCCCACCGAGCAGTTAGTGGAAGAGAAACAAGAATACCCTCTATTCTCCCTCATGTTTTCAGTCTAAATGTTGTACCCCGATCATAAACCTGTAATTGAAAGTTGAGAACACAAATTTCATGTCTAGTTGAAAAATAAGAGCAGGACTGTACATTTATCATCCCAGAGCTAGGTTCGATACCAAATTGAATTCAACATAACGTCCCTTCGCAATTGTTGCCATGCTTTGTGCAGATCTGTGAAAGCCAAATCCTTCCTTTTCTGTGTTATGGGTATATATGCAGGAATAGCAGAATTGGCACATTCTGCACCATAGTTTAGGCAAGCATGAGACAAAGAACCAGATGTCAATTCATAAATGCAATAATGCTCGCAATTGAGTAGCATCTCCTGATCATAGTCATTCAGATCATCAAAAAATATTCCTCCAAGCCCTCTCTTCTCATTCTGATGCTGAATGTAGGATAAACAGCAGATAAAAGTAAACAGTCAGTACAAGCATATGCCACAACGTTTCTAATTTGATAAACCAAACTTTTTGTAATGAATCCATCATAACCTTTTGAAAGTGCAAAAACGCATCCATCTCAATAATCCCAATTTAAACAAAGTAAAATCTCATTACATGACAATTGATTGAACTGAAAAATATTATAATTTAAAATCTCAAATTAAAGAAATTTATATCAAATTATTTTAAATTTTAAAATTATTTCCAAATACCCTTAGACAACAACAATGAAACTAAAAAAAAAAAAAAGCTCAACCAAGCATTTTTAACAGCAAAAAGTTGTGAGTTTGGCTAGGGAATGAAGATAGATTTTCTTCTTTTTTTTTTTTTTTTGGTCAATTGATTTTCTTCTTTTTTTTTTTTTTTTTGGTCAATTGACACTCAAAGACCTTAAGATTTTAGAATATAGCAGTTTAAAAAATAGTTATCAAAATCGTATTATTTACAATTCAAATCTTATGATACATAATAACTCACAAAATTAATTATATGAATTAATGGCTAAATGGGAAATAGTTCTGAATTGGCCGTAAATCATGTGATTCAAGTCAATATAATAGAATTGTACAATTTTATCATTTAGAAATACGTGAAAATAATGAGTTGATGTAACAGTATTATATTATTATTAAGTATTGTTTATACCTCTTAAAAAAATAAAAAAATATATATATTATTTTAAAATTATTTCAAGAATGAATTATTTATAAATTTATTATTGATAAGCTTATCTATAACTTATGTTTACATACTTTTCTTAATTCTTGGATTATATTTATTATCTTTAATATTTTATACATATTATGAGAATATATATGTGTCATATTTTATATTTTAAATTTTTTTTCACTTGTTATTAAATATTATTATTTGATACGTTTTATTACTCACAATTTATATATATGCTTTTGGATTCATGATTCATATCACAATTCGACGACTATGTTTCCGTGCATTCTATACATTGTGTTGTTAATATGTCACAACTGTAAAAATATTCAGCATACATCATTAGCCCTACGTCATTTTGTTCTTTATTTTTTAGTGACAAGACGAAGTTTCATGCAGGGAGGAAAGGAAAAGAGCTTTACTGTTAGGTTGTGTAGCTCTCAGTTTCCTAAACATAGATAAGCCCTCTTTTTCTCGTATATGTTTCATCCACAACTATAATCTGATAACCAATCAACCCACACCCAACTGCATGATATAATGAATCAGAGTTACGACAAATACTGCCTCCAAAATTTTAGAAAGTCACAACTTGAATACTGCAAAAGTAAGCAAATAAACCCACAGTGTGTGGTTAAGAGAATATGGAGCCCCAGAAATATTACGAAGATGAAGTTCGAAATTTTATGTTGTTACAAAATGTAAGCCGAAAGGGTTTAGGAAATAAGCCCGCATTTCATGGTCACTGGTCTGTTATTTACAATGTTTTAAAATGGTTATTGAATTGATAAAAGTATTAATTCATAATTTATTAATTTAATTATAATTAAATTGATAATAATTAAATATATTTTTTTAAAATTTTATATATTAAAATTTTAATATAATAAATAAATATTAGTAAATTTTAAATATTTGATTATGAATTTAATGTTTCTCAAAATATTTGAATTTTTTTAATTAAAAAATAAAAATTATCTATAATTAAAAATTAAAAATATGTAATATTAAACTTTTAAAATTTTAAAATTATATTAAGATTCCAAATATTTAAAACAAAAACCAAAAAACCAAAAAACCAAAAAGCAAGTGGCACTTTTAGCCAAATATTTGGAAAAAAATGCTATTATGAGATAAGGCATAATAAACAGCAAGCATTGAAAATAAAGTACATACATTTTGTTTTTCTAATATCCTCTTTTTTTTTAATTTATCTCTATTTCAATCTCTTCTTTCTTCTAATATTTTTTATTTTTAATTTTTTAAATCTATCCAAAATGAACTATTATATTCTATTAAAATAATCTTTAAAAAAACTTTAATAATTGGTTCAACTAGTTTTTGACCATTTCAATTAATTTTTGATTGATTATTTGATTAATAAATTTTTTGAACTAATCAATCTAGACCAGAGTTTGAGTCTTAATCTAATCGATTGAATTGATCAATCTAATCCAATTTTTATCACAATATTCATTCAAGACTAAATATTAAAAAGCCTTGTGACTGACATTAAAATAGTGTTTAATGTGTATATGCTTTAAATGTGGCATGCACTAAGCAACTGCTTAACTGAAAATTTTAAGATTAAATTTACTACAATTTAAAATAGAAAGTAGCAGATCAATTAAGTTTACTACAAATTTTAATGTTTCATTTCTGATTCGTATGGTTTAAGTGTTTAATATAAGCAAAAGAGTTACTTTATAATCTCTAAATGCCAAAGTATTCAACATATCCCATGTCCAAATTGGCATTTTCCTCTCCAGATACTCTGGGTCATGTGTTCAGTCATATTTCTTATATTACATAATCGTGGACTTGTTCATTATAATCATCACAACTTGACTATTTCATCGTCTCATATTGGTTTTGGCAAGTTCTTGTACAAGTTCTTTGCTAATACAGTGTTTATAACATTTGACAATTTCTTTATGCATATCACACACACGACGTTTTCTGATACACTAGAATGAAGTTCACTCACGGCAATAGCAAAGTCAAAGGACTTGGACCTGAAATGGCAAAGCCTCTGTTCCACTGATTAATCAACATCATAGGAAGAAGATATCTTTCAAACCTTCTGTTCCATTCTTCCAGGTTCCAATTGGAAGAGGTGGAAAGACAAATTCCTCGGATTTCTGTTTGTTCTTATAAGAGCTTCCATGTTCCATTTCAATTGCATTAGTTTGTGACTCTGATTCCAATTCCAATTTTTCAATGAAACCATGATATTCTGATGCATATGTTGGGCACACCCCAAACTCTTCTATATCCATGAATCCCACTTCCCGCTCATTTTTTCTGTCCTTAGGACCATAACAAACCTTGAAATTTAACGAAATCTTTGGTTGACTAGTGTTGCTCTGATCATCGGCCCCACTCTCTTTGATTTTTTCATGTATTTCCGAACAAAAGCTTTCATCGTACCAAAGACAAACATGATCCAAGGAGAAGTTGCTAGCATGCATGGCAGAGAGTGAAAAGAACTGACTTTTCTCTTTACATATATCATGACTGATTTCCAAGCAGGCTTCGCATTCGATTCGAATCCACTCAATATATGGGGACTTGGGAACAATGAGGCAAAAAATGAAACCCCAGCCCTCAGAACAATCCAGAGCAGAAGAAAGATCAATAGCAATGGAAGCTTGTGTTGTCCTATGTATGAACCAGTCTGGAACTCTGCTTCCTGAGTATATAACATCGGCTTTGTCATTTGAAAAACTGCATCTTTCTGTGGCTGGAACAGATTTGATTATCTCAACCATGACATTTAATCCAATTGCTTTGAGTGAATGTTCATCCAACTTCACACAGTTTTCGAAGTCAAAGCGTATCTTGTTTGCCTTCAATAGTTGAGAAGTTGTTGAAGAGAAGTGAAGTGTCTCAAGTGATGTGCAGTCAATGGCTTCTAATCGTTCTAAGGATGAAGGAAGATCAGGCAGAGACTGAAGCCTTCTGGATGAATATAAGCGAAGACATCGAAGCCTCAAAAGGCGCTTGATGCTTGCAGGCAAGCTTCTAAGTTCAGTTCCAAAGATTGATAAGATTTCCAATGAAGAAAACATGCTAGTATTATGAGGCAAGGCTTCCAAAGATCTTAAGCCATCATATAAGAAGCGCAGATTTGATGCTTCAAGGAGCATATAATTGTCTCCAGTACGAAACTTGCCAAAAGATATGCCTAGAGATATCAGACCACGTGACTTGCTTGGAGGATTCTTAAGTCTTCTACCATCACAGAGATAGAATATTTCAAGTTTTCTTTGACTCATAACAGATGATGTCAATTCATTCACTGCAGTCCCTGCAAGATTTAAAAACCTCATATTCTCTGAGGTGACTGAAAATTCCTTTAGTCTTGAGCAGTCACGGAGGGAAAGATCGCTAAGGGATCTTAAAGGGGTGTCACTTCTAAGCCTAGTAAGGGCCTCGCACAAATCCAGTTGTAGAACCTCAAGCTTCTGCAGTGATAAAATAGATGGATGAATGTCACGCAAGCTTGTACAGTTGCAGAGATATACTTGTTCAAGATTTAAGGCCTTTGAAAAATCTGGGAGCTCGATTAGATTGTAGGAACCACTTAGGACAATTTTCCTTAAGTTCACAAGATTCTGTAATGGTGAAAAGAGAAAGAGATGTTACATCATATAGCCTCAACAAAAGCTAGAACAAGGATGCTTATATACTTACTTGCACTCCATGCCAAAGTATTCTGACTTGGCTATTTGGCATTTCAAATGATACAAGTTTCTCAACAGAAAATGTCAATGGCAAGGACTTCAAAGGGTAGTCATCCCAATGAAGAATTCTGAGTTCATTTGGTAAAGATTTAAGGCCTTGAGGGAGATACAATCTGAACTCATCAGAATCAAAGCCATAAAATAGAAGAAATTTAAGCTTATGCATCCTAGCAAAGACCTCAGGACTTAAGTGCAGGTCCTCAACTTTTGACATGTCCACAGCTATGCCTTTGATAGATTCAGTTCCCTACCATGTAAAATTTGAACATAAATTTTTTTTAAAAAAAAAAGTTTAAGTAAAGCCACACATTTTGTAGAAAAAAATAATAATAAAGTCCTTCCAAAAGATGTTAAATTTGACTCTTACCATATTATATTTCAATACTTGATAAACATCATTAGCATCCCATAATCGACTGCGTTTTCCAGGATCTTCTATAGATTCTTCTCGAACTATTTCCCAAGCCATCTCTTGTATTAGATCATGCATTAATACTTTCTTATCAAGAACAGTTATAATAGCTTTGTCCTCAAGAGTTCTCAATCCAATAGTTGTTGAATAACCACAAGCATCTAAAAAATTTTTAATGTCCTCTACTTCTCTGCCTTTGAAAAATATTGCAATATCTAAAAAAATATTTTTCTCTTCAACATCTAATCCGTCATAACTCAATTTAAGTAAATTATGAATTTTGGTATTAGGAATTCTTTTGAGTTTTTTCAATTGGCTTTCCCACTCATTTTTACTTTTGCCATAAAGAAAAGAACCCAAAACTTTTAGAGCTAACGGAATCCCTTTTGCATAGAAAACCACCTTCCATGACAGTAGTGTAAATTCTTTCTCAAGGCAATTATTTTTAGAGGCATTCAAATTGAAAAGTTGAAGAGCTTCATCAAAGTTCAATGCCTTAACCTCGTATATATCATCCACTGCTTTACCAAGCACTTGCTTTTCCCTAGTTGTTATAATAATTCTACTTCCTGATCCAAACCATTCATGTGCTCCAGCTAAATTTTCTAGTTGTTCTATGTCACTAACATCATCAAGAACAACAAAAACCTTTTTTCGACTAAGCCTCCTCAAATCAAAAGGAGTTCCTCCGTCAGGCATGCTCATGTGAGGTTCTTTATCCTTTAATAATAAGGAAAGTAGTTTATTTTTTAAATGAGTAATTCCATAATTCTTTGATTCTTCTCTTACATTAGCTAGAAAGCAAAACCCTTCATAAGCAAAGTAATGTTTGTTAAATATTGCAGCTGCAATGGTTGTCTTGCCAATCCCTGCCATGCCCCAAATTCCAATAAATCGAACATCATGTGACTTCTTGCTCAATAATAATTCTAGATGTACAATTGGTTCATGAATTCCAATAAGACCAACTAAATGATCATCATGGTAAATAGAGTCCAACTTCATCAAAACACATTTGACAATGTCTACAATAAGCTCAGCTTCATTCCTACACCAGAGGAGAAAAAGGAATCGTATAAAATTTTAAAGTCCTCGTTGGAATTGTAAGACTAAAACTAGATGCAAAAGGAGCTTCTTTTTGTGTATATATTATCATTGCTACCAATTTATTATATTTTTGCAAAAAAACATGTTTGCTTCCATAAATAATTACTTACTTGAAATAGCATTAAGCTTTAACAAATGTTGTACGAAACCTAGTCTTCCAGGAAATTAAAATTCTTGCTGGTAAGATAAGGAATCAAAAAGAAGAACGAAGACTGATTTGACAGTTACCAATAGGTACTAGAGTCCCAGCCAGATAAATTAGCAGCTTGAGTGAGAGCAACCCTCCACTTTTGCACTTGCTGGTTGAGATTGCTTTGCTTGAGTTCTTCAAACGCTCCTTGGTAACTCCCTCTTTGCTTCCGTACATGTGAAGGGTTTACCTTATAGAATACTGGAAGAACAAGATGCCACTCATCTTTAGAGCACTCGAGTATTTTCGTGAGCTCATTCAAGCACCATGTGGAAGATGCATAGTTTTCAGAAAAAATGACAAGAAATAGAACAGAATCTTCAATGGCTTTGACAAGTGAGGGCCAAACCTCATCTCCTTTCTCAACTCTGTAATCAATATACGTTTCGATTTTGCTTCTGCAAAGAGCAGCATGAAGATGGCTTGTGAAATTGTTGCGTGTGTCTTCGCCTCTAAAGCTGATAAAAACATCATATTTCTTTGAACAAGCAGAGGAAGAGGAAGAAGCCATTGTCTTGGCATAGCCCGAGAATACTGTGTTTCTTTCTGTTTCTTGAAAATTTATGGGTACACACGGAGCGAGCAGGTGCATCTTATAGGTGCAGCAAGTAGGAGGAGAGGAAGTGGTAGACTAGAAATGGAAAGGCTCCCAGTCCGAGTTAGCCATTCCTCACTTGTTCGTACACACAGACACGTTGGCACTCACACATTTCTTTTCGCTTAAGTTGTCTTGTTGTGGCTTTTTGTGTTTGTGGATATACCCTGCATTGCTTTTAAAATGACCTTAAATTTCGGTACTTTCCATTATCAAATCTTCCCATAGTGAACCCCATGATTTGGTTATTTTTAAAACATGTGCACAGTAATATTTTATTATTATGCATAAACCCCGAGTTATCTAACATATAAAAAACTCATTCTTCTCATCATGACCCCTCCTTTAATTATCTTAATGAAACTTTTCTGCATCATTACGCTTGGTATCTACGCAGAAGTCGGATGGCTTTATGAATTCAGCCAAGTTGGTTTACTAAAAGCAAAGAATAAGACGGACACACTCACTTTCAAAAAAAAAAAAAAAAGAATCTTTAATTTAGTATGTGCATGAAAGAACTGGAAAGCTTGTGTGAATTTCTTTTTCTGTTTTTTCTCTCTTTCCAACTTTAATAATCCTAAAGGCGCTTAAATAAAATGAATATACTCGGGTCACACAATTCAGGAAGTCGAAACCTGATCTACTAGAGCACAGCATCAATCATTAATAGATCGTGATTGGTAGTAATAATCTAATATTTAGAGCACAAACAGGAGCTTAAGACCAATCATCATAGAATTGTAGGCAAATAACTAAATATTATGCTGGACCTCCTGCAGTAGTTTTAAGTTTTATTGAAACTATAATGGAAGTTAGACATCTCATATTATATTCTGTTGCAAATTTTTAAAAAAATTAATAATAAATATCTTAATATATTTTTGCATTATAGGTATTATAGTTATTTGATCATCTTTCTTTCTTATTATTGTATTATTTTTATCTAATTAAATATAAAAAAGAATAAAGTTTTTATTCTTTTTTATAATATATCAAATATAATTATTTAATTCTATCAAAACTTTTTTTTAAAATTTTCATTCATATTTTCTTTCTCATAAAAATTATTCGTAAACCAAACGGAAGCCTAATTAATTATCAGCCCAATGTCTATTGCTTAAGGCGATCATACACATACATACTTCACGATAAAGCATTAAGGAAGTGGGCACTTCTAACTAACAAAAGTAGAATGCCTTCTTTGCTTCATGAAGGCTCATGGATGACCGTAAAAGAAAAGGTGTGCATTAATGCAATGAATGATAGCTATCAAATATTTGAGTAGATTTTGTTAGTAAGGGCATTGGGATTTTTGTCTTATTGGCCTATGGATTACTTGACGGGAGAGTATAACTAGGCAACAGGGAACAACGCGGAAACAAAAGAGAGTAAAGAGAACACTTTTTTCTCCATCGTTACCACGTTTTCTTCTTTCTGTTTAGGCATGCCATGCCGTGCTTACATTCTTAACATAAAATAATTATAGAAATATATAACACTACTTTATTTTTAATAAAAGAAAATGTCTTGAAAAAATATTGTCCATACATGCATGATGTATAAGCTAAATCAAGAAATATACAAGGTTCTGTAACTCAAATGTTGCAGTTTTTTTAATCTTTAGCTTTATATGTACTGTTATATCACAATAATAGTGAGTGCATTACAAAAATTTTATGCCACCTCTATTACAACTTTCAAATTGTATGTCTACAGGTTCTCTCCTCATCCACCTTTTTATATGTAAAGTCATATAATAAAACTTTATCATCTTTGAATGTTAAGTTATATCATGGGATAAGGACAAACTAATCCCATGCTTCCATGTGAAGTCATATAATGAGAAAAAGCCAAACTTCATGTGAAGTCATATCATGGGAAAAAGCCAAAGTGCTCTTCACGTGAAGCTTTAGAGAGTGAACATTATTTGTTTTGTTTTGGCCTTTTGTACAAAATATGTATATCAATTTATTTAGTAATATATCAATCTTTTATTTATTGTTTAGTAGAAAGAAAATTATTTTCATATATATATATATATATTATATTTAGATTTAATTTAAAATTTTTTATGTAAAATACTTATTATTTAATAATTTAATAAAGTAATACATTCTTATAAAGGTATAATTATATATTTAAAAATTGTTTTGGCCTTTGATTTTTTCTAAAGACAATTTCATTAGAATAATTAGTTATATGCATTAATTTCTAATGTCAAAATTATTTAAAACATATCTTTTCTTTAAATTCAATAGAATAATTTGTTATATGTATTATTTTTTAAATATAAGTTTAATGTTAGTTTTATATAAAAGTAGTCATTTAATTAAGGTTAAATTAGTATTTTGGCCCCTTAACTTTATTTAATGTTTTAAATTGGTCTTTTAATTGTGAAGTATTTTAAAATGATCCCTTAATTTTATTTAACATTTCAAATTAGTCTCTTAACTTTGAAGTATTTCAAAATAGTCCCTTAACTTTATTCAATATTTCAAATTAATTCTTTACCTTTGAAATGTTTCAAATTGGTTCCTTAACTTTTAAATTTTTATTTTATTTAATGTTTCAAATTGGTCCATTAATTTTAAAAGTTAAGGGAGTAATTTGAAACATTTCAAAGAAATTTTTAATTTAAAATATTTATTTTAATATGAAATATTTAAAGTAAATAATTTGAAAATATATAAAAGTTATTTTTATTGATAAAATTATAAAAAAGATTATACAAACACACTTTTTCAGTTTAATCACTTGAATAAAAAAACACTTATTATAAAATTCTAATAACTAGAAAATGCTTAAAAAGTTCACTAAAATAAAATACTTTAAAAAATAATATTTATTTTAATATAAAAATCCATTGCTAATACTTTAAAAAATATAATATTCAGTAAAATAAAATACTTTAAAACTAAATATTATTTTTTAAAGTATTTTATTTTACTGAATTTTTTAAGTATTTTTTAGCTTTTAAATTTTTATGATAAGTGTTTTTTTATTCTAAGTGATTAAACTAAAAGAGTACTTTTGCATGACTTTTTCAATAATTTTATCTATAAAAAATTTTTCATATATTTTAAAATTACTTGTTTTAAATATTTCATATTAAAATAAATATTTTAAATTAAAAAGTTCTTTCAAATGTTTTAAATTGGTCTCTTAATTTTTAAAATTAAAAGACCAATTTGAAATATTAAACAAAATAAAATTTTAAAAGTTAAAGGATTAATTTAAAACATTTTAAAGTTAAGGGACCACCTTGACACGTTAAATAAAATTAGGGAACCATTTTAAAATATTTCAAAGTTAAGGGGGCAATTTGAAATATTAAATAAAGTTAAAGGACTAACATATTAATTTAACCTTTAATTAATTGATCCAAAACTAATAAAATTATTCAAAACATATCTTTTTTCTTATATTTATATATATTCAAAATAGTTAATTTATATTTAAAACACAACTTCTTCCTTTTAAAATATCCCATTTATTAGAGATAAACGTTATAAGGGCATTATTGTTCTTATAAAGTTTTCTTTCCTTTATATATTTTTTTTATTCAGTCAAATGGAAAGAGAAAACAATATCTTTTTTCTTTTTCATTTTTCCCTCGTTCCCCTTTTCTTTCCACTTTTTCTCCCTTCACTTTTTTCTTCCTCCATCCAAACAAACTAAAAAATAGGATGCATGGGGCTGAAAACAATGAGTTCATCAAAATGATCAAATCTACCATGTGGAATTTTTAATCAGTCAATTTTCCAGCAAATAGATAGGCAACCCGATCCAACTTCATTAAAAATGCTTCACATCTAGTTTTAAATTTGGCCATTTATACGTTATTATTATTTCCTCCAGTCTTCAATATAAGTCATCAATACCTACCTTACAAATATTAAGAAAATTAGTTAAAGATAATTTAACTAATTAAATTTGTATTAAAGTATAATTTTTTTCCATATTTACCCCTAATTAAAGAGTTTACCTTCATCCTTAATAAATTATATTAATTTTAATGACTCTTTATTTAATTAAGGATATTTAAGAAAAAAGTCATTTAATAATCAAAACAACTTGGAGAAGTGACTTATATTTAAAACTAAGATAATCTTCTAATAAGTGACTTATATTAGAGATCGAAAGAAGTATTTTCAAAGAAGCACTGCCTCTAGACGCCTAAGTATTCAATTGGCTGAGTTGGCATAAATATTTATGGATAGTACGGCACATGACTGGCTTCATGAGATGCAAAGAAGGTGATTTAGAGTCAACAGAAGTGCACGTTTTGCAGGATCAAAGCTATATGTGGTCCCACTATGAGTAACTATTACAACATTATAAAAAATGAGTAGATTATATAAATTTTTTTAATTTTATAAAAATTATTCAGATTTTTTTAATGTTTAAAAAATATATAGACATATCTTAAAATAAAAAAACTATCTTATATTTTAATTTAATTTAAAATTTTTAATTAAAATATTCTTTATTATCCTAAATATATATTTTGTTTAACTAATACTATGTTTGGTAGAAAGTTTTTTAGGGGAGTGGGAGGGAAGGGGAGTGCTCCCTTCCCCTTGGTTGGCTGAAAAATTTTTTAAGAAAGGAAAGGAAGTTGCTTCCTTTCCCTTGTTTGGATGAAACAATTTTTAAGGACGGGAGGGAAGCCCCTTCCCTCCTTTTCTCTTCTAAACTTCCCTTCCAAAATTGGAGTTTTTTAAAGGAGATGAGAGATAATTTTTTATTACAAAATTAGCATTATTAAAATAATATAATTTCTTTCTTACCCTTAGTTTAATCACACTATAATATATTCTTAATTGCTCTCTCTTGTTGCTGCCATTACCAATTCTTAATTCAAGTTCTACTCTATACATTATTTACTTTTTATTATTTTTTTTCATTCTATCCGGTCGCTCTCTCTTGCCCTGAGCTATTTTTTGTTTTCAATTTCCCTGTTTGAGTGCCACTTTTAAGGATATGGATTAGTGTTGTATATAATTTTATTAAAGAGAGACTTCAATTCTCCTATGCAAATAAGGAATCTTTTTCACCATAAGATGACAAAAGTGGGATCATGTGACAGCAGATTGCAAATCAAAATATATGGCTAAAGATATATATACACATATATTAAAATAATAGATTGAAATACATGGCTTAAACACAAAAACACACACACACACATACATATATATACATGCGTATATATGTATATTCTAGAGAGAATTTTTGCTAGTGATATATATTTATTGATTAGCCAAATCTATTGATTCATATTTATTGTTGCAATTGCACTTTACGGTGCCTATCTTTTGATTAAATGTATGTTTTTTATTTGATTTTTGGTTTTACTAGATGGAATTGATAAGGCATAAATATATGTTGGTTCGCCAAATGTTGATGCAATACTTTATGTTGGTTTGTTGATACTTAGAATTGCATAGAAGAGCTGTAGTTCAAGTCATTTAGGCTTTGGTATGGTACTATGTGACTCATATGTCTAATAAGGAAAAAATAGGTTATAGCATGAATTTGATGAGAGAAAGAGTTCATGAAGAAGTAATGAGTCAAATAATTAGTAGTAGAAATGGTCAAGATATGGTTAGAATAGGTCCTGAAACTTTCTTAAGATTCTGTGGTATGTTAGAGAGTGAGGGTGGCTTATAAGCCACACGATATTCAAGTGTGGAAGAACAAGCAGTCAAGACTCTTCACATATTGACACATAAAGCAAAAAAATCATGTAGTTAACTTTATTTTTCGACGGTTTGGTGAGACAATTAGTCATCATCTCCATAAAGTGTTAGATGCTATAATTGAACTAGAAAGGAAATTTTTAGTACAACTTGATGGTTCTTTAGTCCCTCCTGAAATAATCCATAACAATGGTAAATTTTTTCCTTTTTTTAAAAATTGTATTGGTGTAATAGAAGGAACACATATTCGTGCTAAAGTACCTCCAGCGGAAGCCCCTCAATATCGTGGTAGGAAAGAGTACCTAACACAAAATGTGTTAGCAACATGCACATTTAATCTAAGGTTCACTTATGTGCTTCCTAGTTGGAAAGGCATCGTATCTGACTCCAGAATTTTAAAAAATGCATTAACACAAGAAGATAGGCTTAAAATTCTCCAAGGTAATTATTTGATTAATTGTTAAAATGATTCCAATTAATCAATTAATTAAGGTATTATCACACACTCATAATAATTATTGTCATTTATTATAGAAAAATATTACCTTATAGATGTTGGCTTCATGTTGACAAGTAGACTTATTACACCTTATAGAGGGGTTCGATATCATTTAAAGGAATATTCAACAATAAATCCACCTCAAAATCAAAGGGAATTATTCAATTTTTGGCATGCATGATTACGTAATGCAATTGAAAGAGCGTTTGGTGTATTGAAAAAATGATTTCCAATCATATCCAGTTCATTAGAGCCTACTAATGGAATAAAAGCTCAAAAACTCATAATACTTGCATGTTGTATTCTTCATAATTACTTGATGACCACAAAATCTGATGAAGATCTTATTGCTGAAGTTGATAAAGAACTTGCAAATCTAAATGAAAATGATGATACTAGTCATGCTCTAAATAATGAGGGTGCAAAGGTTACTCAGGGAGAGCTTGATAGAGAAAACATAACGAATCAAATGTGGGTAACTTATCAAGCTCAAGCTTGTTGAAATATGTTCTACTACTATTTTTTTTGTAAGCAAAATTAATTAATTGATGTATTTGATTGAGTTTTATTTATATTACCTATTGATATGTTATTGTTAGATTGATTTATAATATTAATTTAATTTGATTGAGTTTTATTTGTACTATTTATTCATATTCCTTTGAGTTTGGACTTATGTTTGTTTTCGTTCAAATTTTATTATGTTATAATAAATAGATCCCATAGAATGGCAACAAAAACAAACAATGGCAAAGAGTTGCTCAATTGGACAAGAGCTATAGATGATGCCCTTATTGATGCCTTCATGTATGAGTATGAACACAGCCGAAAAGTTAATGGGACATTTACCACTACAACTTATGTAAACATTGTCCAAGTGTTAAGTGCACAATATGAATTTCATGCTAGCAAAAAGCCTCAGATCTATAACTATCTTATGAGTGACATTGACAAGTTGAGATTAGTTGTTCAATGCCCACCTCCAGCTCGCAAAGCAGTAATCATGGACATGGTTTTTGGATCTTTTTTTCCTTATTAGGGAGTAATTTTGTGTAATAATATTGGTGTTTGAACCTTTTTTAATGTGGATGATATTCACTTTTGCATCTTTTTTTATGTGGATGTTTATTTTAATTGTAGTATATATATATATATATATATATTGGCAAACAAGTTTAATCTACTCTTTCAATTTTTTTTAATGAATGTTGGTTTAATTAAAACAAAATTATAATTATTGTTATTTTGATAAATTGGTATAGAATTTGTAATTTTAATTTTTGTCCAAATTTTTTGTTCAGATAAAAAATCAAAAATAATTTTTACTATAGTAGGTCAAAGTTGATAAATTGTATTATACATATTTATATGCTGATAAAATAAAAAAGAGAGAAACATTCATTTACGTTTTATAAGGGTAAAACAATCAATTTTTAGTTAGCTCCTCTCCCCTCCCTTCATAAACCAAATAAGATATCATTAAAATCCTTTCCCTACCCTCCCCTCCAATTACTCCAAACAAAAAATTATTAAAATCTCTCCCTTCCTCTTCCCTCCCCTCTCCTTTTCTCCGTTGAGTCAAGTAAAGAAAGCATTTTTCTTTTAAAATAGAGAATATTTTAGTAAAAAAAATTATAAATTTGATTAAAGTATAAAATAATTTTTTTAATTTCAAAGAAGGTTTGGATACATTTTAAAATAAAAAATAAGTTCATATAACTTTAAAAAAATTACTTGATTAACAAAATACTTAAGTGTGATTTTACAATATTTGTGTAAAAAGGATAATAAAGCTCAAGGGACCAACGTAAAAGCTATATGAAAGTCTAAGGGTCAAAACAAAGGAGGCAAAAAGTTAGGAACGATATTAAAATCATGTGTGAACAAAATGAAGTTCATGTTAGCTTTAAATTGAGATATATAAACAAACAATTACTCAACTTAGCGTAGGTTTAAAAAAATAAGGGGAATGTAGAGACTCATTTGAATTTTTTAAAAAAGAAAGCTTAATTGAAAATTTAATCAAAGTATAAATGCTAAATATATAATTTAACCAATTCCAAATTACTGATGAACAAACCCCTATATTCAGGCCGAATTAAAAATATCCCCGGTATTACCCCAAATTTTCGATTACAATTCCTAATTTCCAAAATTAGGTTGACATCATATATTAGTGTTTCGCATGCTTCAACTCTGGTAAACACAATTCAAGCCAATTTT
Source organism: Erythrophleum fordii (assembly GCA_032878935.1). Classification (NCBI taxonomy): domain Eukaryota; kingdom Viridiplantae; phylum Streptophyta; class Magnoliopsida; order Fabales; family Fabaceae; genus Erythrophleum; species Erythrophleum fordii. The sequence continues at coordinate 6,836,788 of JAVQMF010000028.1, forward strand.
GCATTCTCTCTGCATTCAGACCAACAAAAAAAAAACTGCCCCATAGATGATTATTTTATTTATCTTTCCAGGATTTTACTCTAAATCACATGATTTACAAATCACCCACTAGAAGCTTAACAACTGTGACTTTTCATAACAACCACCGACTATACAATACAAAAATCAAAATAAGAGGAAACAAGCTCTGCATATTAAACATAAATGGCAAACTAAAGCTAGGAGAAAGCTCAAAAAATTAGATCCAGTCCTTTGGGTTGATGCAAGCATCTAAAAGCTTCCATTCCTCACTTCCCTCCTCTGGTTTCTGCGCACAAAATGACACCAAACCTTTCAGTAGGAGCTCCAAATATCCATCTAATATTGAGTGTTCACACAAAGAATATCAAAATCTTACATGATCATATTCCCACCGCGCAGTTAGTGGAAGAGAAACAAGAATACTCTCTATTCTCCCTCCTGTTTTTAGTCCAAACGTTGTACCACGATCATAAACCTGTAATTCAAAATTGAGAACACAAATTTCATGTCTTGTCAAAAAATAATAGCTGAACAATATATTTATCATTCCAGGGCTAGATTTGATACCAAATTGAATTCAACATAACGTCCCCTTCGCAATTGTTGCCATGCTTTATGCCGATCTGTGAAAGCTAAATCCTTCCTTTTCTCTATTATGGGTATATAAGCAGGAATAACAGAATTGGCACATTCTGCACCATAGTTTATGCAAGCATCAGATAGAGCCACAATTCTTCCTAATGAGAAGCATCAAGTCATAAATGCAATAATGCTAGCAATTACCAGTGGCAAAGGAGAGTAGCATCTCCTGGTCATAGTCATTCAGATCATCAAAAAATATTCCTCCAAGCCCTCTCCTCTCATTCCGATGCTGAATGCAGGATAAACAGCAGAAAAAGTAAACAGTCAGCAGAAGCATATGCCACACTTCTAATTTGATAAACCAAACTATTCATAGTGAATCCATCATAACCTTTTAAATGTGCAAAAAGGCATCCATCTCAATAATCCCAATTTAAACAAAGTATGATATTACATGAGATGTTGATTGAATTAGATATATTCTAAAATATGAGCAAGCAAAAAGCATTCTATTATATTAATAAACGTGCCACAAGCTAGAAACAAAAACAATGAGACTAAAAATTTTTATCACATGTCCACAAGGGGATGCGCTTAAACAGATATAAAAACATCAAACACTGTAAACTCTACATTGTCAATGAGATACTGCCCCATATGCCTCGATTGCCTTATGAACTCAGAAATCAAATCAAGCCAACAATTAACAACCCCACAAAAGTCAAATTTCAACATGACAACCACCCATCTATTTACAAAAAATGCTCAACCAAGAATTTTTTAACAGTCAAAGTTGTGAGTTTGGCTCGAGAATCAAGATAGATTTTTTATTTTATTTTTGGTTGACTTACACTCACAAGACCTTAAGACCTTAGGACACAATATTTTTTAGCATTATATACATTGTGTCACTAACATGTTACAATTGTAAAAATATTCAGCATACAATCACTAGCCAGTTAGATTCGACATCATTTTATTCTTTATTTTTCAGTGATAAAAGGAGAGTTGCATACAAGGAGAAGAGGAAAAGAGCTTTACTCTTAGGTTGTGTAGCTCTCAGATTCATAAACATAAAAAAGCTCTCTTTTGCTCGTATATGTTTCATCCACAATTATAATTTGATAAACAATCAAACCACACTCAACTGCATGATATAATGACTCAGAGGTACGACAAATACTGTGTCCAAATTTTCAGAAAGTCACAACTAGAATACCACAAAAGCAAGCAAATAAACCCACAATGTATGGTTGGAGAATATGGAATACCAGAAAAACTACAAAGATGAAGTCCGAAATTTTAGATTGTTACAAAATGTAGGCCAAAAAGGTTAGGAAATAAGCCCACATTTCATGGTCACAGGTCTGTTATTCAAGACTAAATATTAAAAGGACTAGAATTAATTGCAGTTTCTTATATCTTTGTAATCAAGTTCTTCAATAAAATTATAACATGTATAAAAAATTTGTAATCAAGTTCTTTAATAAAATTATAACGTGTAAAAAATTTGTAATCAAGTTCTTCAATAAAATTATAACATGTGTAAAAAATTCTTTAAAAAACCCAATCATGTGATGGACCCAATGTTAATGAGCCTAAGGGAGGCAGTGTTTATGACAGGAGAAAAATAGAAAAAGGGAGTTGGGAGCCCAAAATAGATAAAGATAGTAATGAGCTGGAGGCAGGGGCAGAAGAGAGAACATACCCTAGTAGCTAACTTGTCACATGGTATGTGAGGGGGGATGTGTGTGAAGGAGGGCTGTTGGGGGTATTATATTGGGTGTGGGTTCGGTATACGAGGGAGGAGGAAAAATCATTGGCTCAATGGAGAGACTCAGGTCTCTTGTATACCAAGAACACTTTTCTTCCTTTTGCTTATTTTCATCTTTATCTTGCTCACCGTAAACACTGTAATTTACTTCTATCCTATGCCCTTTTCCTAAATGGGTAGGGATATTGTAGCTTTGTTTGATAAATAACAGAGGAGTTCGTTTGGGGTTGCATCATCATGTAATGCTGAAATATAAAAACTATAACTTCTTCGCAAAAACCATATACTTCTTTGCAAAAACCATACATTAGTTGTGTTATAATTGGAGAACTTGATAACAAAAATATAAGAAAATGCATATAATTTTTTTCCATATTAAAAAGCCTTGTGATTGACATTAAAATAGCATTTAATGTGGGTATTTTGTAAACGTGGCATGTACTAGGCAAACGCCATAGAAAATTTTTTTTTAAGATTAAATTTACTACAAATTAAAAATAGAAAGCAGTAATAGTATAAACTCAATTAAACAGAGAGAGCTACACACATCAATCCCTCAAGTTCGTGAAGTTTTTATGGTAAGATAAAAAGTCCAATATTATAATGACAAGAAATATACAGATCATGAATGCATCTAGTGTACAATCAAGCAAACTTTGGAGATAAGATAATAAATAAACTAGTTCAGTAATAATAAGGGCCTGTTGTATAACTCTTATCAACACTGAAGTAAGAGTTTTTCAGCATTTAATTATTGTTAGTTCCCTTTATAACTCTTATTGCAATAATTTTTTTTACCAGGCTTATAAGCCAAATTCTGCTCTGGATTATCAAAAGAAAAAAAAAACAAAAAAGAATAAATGATATAAATTTCTTATTGCTGAAAGCATTCAGCAAATGATATAACGAACTTACACTATAACCATCCCTATATCATTCATCAGCTCAACTTCATCACTTTTGATCATTTTTCTCATGCCACTTCCACTGAGACAACCATCACCATTCCTCTGCCATTACCCTTACCAACTTGACCAGAACCACCATTATACCACTAATACCACCAATGCTTTTATTAGTATTTGTCTCCCATCACCGTTTGGCGCCTCAACAATCAACCACCATCACTATACCACACTAACTCCACCGTCAGTCCAGACATGGGTGTCTTTGCTCCACCACCACCTATTCATTGCCAGCATCACTCCACCATCTTAACACGCTGTTCCACCATTGCCAATGCTGTCACTTATGAATATTATCCTTCTCATTCCACTCCCCCCATGTCCCCTTACTACTGCATCTCATTATCAACCCCATTCACTTCATCATGCAATAACAGCCACAGACTTTCCACAATCACCAAACTGTTTCTTGAAGATATATATAAGTTCCCCAAACTTTAAGATAATATACAGACTAAATTAATAAAGTCATATGTATTCCTTTTTTAAAAGCTGAGTACTTGATTTCTAGTGTTCAATTTCAGGTTATTAAACAGGATGTAAGACTATGAACAAATACTGCACTAAAAGCTACAATCTGCAAAATAAGATTGTAGAACTTTACCTTGATATAAAAGTAATCATCACACCATTTCTTGAATCGGGGGTAGAATGTAGGATCAAACTTGTCACAAGCACGTTTTTGAATCTACAATAGAAGCATGATAGAGGTACACTGAGTGAAAGCTTTGTTTTTTATTGCCTTAAAAGAATAAAAAAAGCAAATCAATATTCTAAAGATACAGTTTTCTTTTGTTGAAAGAATAATATAAAGTCACTAGGTGTGGTCCAGTGGTAAGTGGTAAGGGGTTTGGGTAGCTTGCAAGACGTCTTTGGTTCAACTATCTGTCTTTTCTTGTACCCACAAAAAAAGAACAAAAAAAATCTACAAATATAGTTGACACTGAAAACCACTTAGGAAAACTTCTTAAGGGTTCTATATTCAATTTTTCTATGCAGATATCTCTTTAATAGGCTAATCAGGATCCTGGAGGAAAAAAACCAGGAGAGAATGAATATGTTGCAGAATCGGAAAAAGGTAAAAGAGGAGGGATCTGTTCCCATGTTTTAGATAATAATCTAGATAAAATAAATATATAAATGACTTGTTTGCAGAAATGTTTGACAGAAACTTTTTTAGATATATCCCCAGAAATTAAAACCTGCGCTGAATATTTCACTTCCTCCCATTTTAAGAGAATCCAAGAACATGAATTAAATTAAAAAATAAAAACAGCTGGTACCTGAAAATTCAAAACACTTCTTAAATTACTCACTTGAGAAAAAAACACCAAGGAGAAGTTACATTCATTTAAAAAAAAAAAAAAGATCACATGTCAGAAACCAATGTATTGTGTGTTGAACACATACCGAATGGAAGTGCTTGACATCCTCCTCAAAAATGTAAGCAGGAGTCAAATCAGTTCCACCACCAAACCACCACTGTCTTGGTGCTCCAGGAGCATCTGCAGCGGATGCAACAGTATAACTATTAATGAGACCTAAATTTAGCAGCAATTCCAATGCACAAATATGACAATTGCAGCACATACTTGGGGAATACATGCAATTAAAATGACATTTATAGATTTGACTTTACCATTAATGGATAACTGATTTAAAATATTTATTATAATTAATTTTTATTAAGTTTCTAATTTTTTTAATTATTTAAATATAGAAAATACAAATCACCACAAATATATAAAACCAGTTTAATCAAGGTAAATACATATAATATAAAAATTAAAATCAATATATTAAAATAAGTATACAAGGGTAGAAGAAATGAGAGTGGGAGAAAAGGACTGAACAAAAGGGATGGGATAATATGATAATAAATGATGTTAAGTAAGATTATTTTTATCTTAAAAAATATTTTTTTTTGCTTATACTTTTACTTCAAAGGAAAAGTTTCAAATTTCTCTTTCCTTTTCACAGCAGAAAAAAAAAAAGAAAAAAAAATGTTCCTTCTATCATTAAAAAGCAACTTATTATTTTAGAAGCTTGGCAAAACACTCAAAAAAATAAATAATAAGTAATTTTTAAAAGAATTATAAGTAACTTTTTCTCTTAAAAAAATTTGGTCAAACAGTTTATTAGATTTTTACTCCTAGAATACTTTTTAAAATAATCAAATCCAATTTGATAAAAAGATATATTATTCCTCCAACTATAAAAGTTATTCTTTTTGGATAAAATATTAATGTTAATAGGTCTTTTGGTACGCAAAAAGTTAAATATAAAAATATAAATAAAAAAAGATAATTTTGTAAAAAAAAATTGACTTAAATGTCTTTATTTTTAATGATTGAAAAATAATTAAATAATGATTAATAGATAATATTAAAAAAATAATTATAAGGATAAATTGAGTATTTTATCCAATTTTTCATTTCCATTGCCCTTTCTATTTCTATTATGGAAATCCACTTGGGGTGTAATTATTATTAAACTAATACATAAATGACTAAAAAAGGTCAAGAATCATGGTTAAAGATAGGAAATCTTAAAAGTAATAGAGATGACAAATTCTTTAATTACCAAGGGTCAAAGCATAATCCCCTTATTGTGCGTTCCAAGATTCACTTGTAAATAACACACTTGTCTTCAGCTATAATAAGTCACAATAAGCGGCACATTAAGTGGTGGCTCCATTAACATCTGTAAAATTCTCTTATCTCATATTAGGGTGTGTTACTCGGATTTTTTTTTTAATTTTATTGAAATTATATAAATTTTTTATTTTTAAAATATACAGATCTTTTATAAAACAAAAAATTATTTTATATTTTAATTTAATTTTAAATTTTTATTAAAATATCCTTCATTAACTTAAATATATTTTTTTAAAATAAAAAAATAAATAAATAATATCTTAAATAAAAATTTAAAATTTAACTAAAGTTAGGATAACTTTTTTGTTTCAAAAATATTGATGTATATTTTAAAAATATAGAAAAGATATATATAATTTAGCAAATTTTAAAAGATATAGCATAATTTACTTTTAATTTTACGAGCATTAGTGGTCAAACCATCACAACACTCTGGATTAAGTTAACAAATTACATGTCCAAACAACGGAGTTTGCCATCTTCACTATTCCGAATAAAATGCTTCAAAATTTTATTATTATTATTTTAAGAATGTAGGGGATCTCATTTAGAGATGTTTTGAAAATTTTTAAACCGAACAGGAGAGAATTAATTATTGATTTTTAACAATTATATTATAATTTTAAAAACACATTACATATTATAATTTTGACCATAAAATAACACATTACATAACAATTCCCTAAAATACACTACTTCCAAATCTTATTCCCTTAACAAGTCATTTCTTGATACATAAGCTTTACGAAACTTAAATATTTTAGTAGATGAAAAGATATTATTGTCGAAAATTTTGTCACTGGAAATTTTGATATTGATAGAAAAAAAAGTCGTCACACAAAATAAATTCAGCAATAATTAATGTTGCCATTGAATAATAGTACACATCATAGGATCAAGTTTACGTCTTGGAAACAGAAAATTGAGAAAATGGACGATGAGTAAAAGTAAATCGTGACTAATTAAATTAATCATTTAATTTTTGAAAGATTATCCTTTCAATATAAAATCTTTTAATTTAGTCATTTAAGAAATTTTTAAAGTTAAAATGATCTTTTTTGTTGGATAAATCCTAATATCACTTAAATTGTAGGTGTGGCATAAACAAAAGTTTACATTGACGTTAACTTATCATCTGAATTTGTTTAAGCAGTATTTTCTCTCTAAAATAACCATTATCCTAATGGTTATTTGGCTCTACAAAATTTGCTTAGACAACATCATTTTGAAAAAGAAAAATTCCTAAACAAATTTAAGTCATAGATTAATGGTCATGTAAGCTCTCGTTTATAGTACATCAACAAACTTAGTAAGTAATAATAAGTTTTGGTCTACCACAGAGACTATTTTAATTTGAAAAAAAACCTTTAAAGGATTAATTTGAAAGCTTTTATTTTTAAAAGATTAAATTTTAAAAAAGTATGAATTAAATTATTAATTTATTCAAAAATCATTTTTATCAGTCTTAATTTAATAAGATTGAAATGGGTGCGGTATGAGTCACTAATTTATTAACTAAAATGCAATATATCTGGAAAACATAAAAATAGAATTCATCTCAAAATTAAATTACAAAACATCTCAAAATTAGTTCAACGCTACGAGATATTGGCATAGATCATGCTACTCAAGAAATGGCACAATGAAAGGTTCTTATTTTAGCATTGTGTAGGATCAAGCAGATTGCTCTCGTGGTGAAAAGAGGAGTCCGCATCTTTTATGCCCCTTCATGTTGTGCCTCTCAAATAGGATTATTTAAGATTTTAATTTTTCTTGAAGGTCACCTGCTACAAAGCATATTGTGCTATGCAACAGGTGATATAATTTTTCAAAAAATAACTGAAGAGAAAGATAATTCGTATGCTTATTATGAAACAAAAAATGAGCTCAAATTTTTAGGTATTCGATAATCTCTAGATATCCCCTATAAGTTATGCGACTTTTTCTTAGTATCGTTTTGCATGGTTCTACTAGGATAAGGCATTATTGTTGCATCAGTCTATACTCCCATCATATAATGGTGCATTGCATAATTCTAATGGGTGGACTATTTAAATTTGGATTTCTCGAAGAAGTAGGAGAATGTGAATGCCTAAAGTTTTATTTTGCTGTTGCTTTTGGATTGAATTATTGTAAAGGTAGAATGTGAATGTGATTACCACAAACCGCAAGGTTCAAGTAGTGATGCAGATATTTCATGATGACTTTTGGCATTCAGAGAATCAATTTATATCAAGCAAGATTATTTTACCACCCATACCACTCAGGGATATTTTTGTTCTGCAAGTGACATCAGATATAAAATTCAGAAACACTTCAATATTTCGCATCGCACTATATAACAAAGTTGCCTTTGTCTGATTTATATATTTCATAGATAGCAATGGGTCTGCTGATGACGAAGTGGCTCAGACTCTTTCTCTTACCTACTTCTCCTACTCCTATTCTCCTTGCATTCCAATGTTAATTCGCGATGCATTATAAAATGTTTACGTAGAATGTGATTTTGCATAATTCATAATACGATGGGATATATTTAATTGGAATGCTTTGGGTCACTTTATATATCATTTACATATTATTATGTATTTAAAATATTACATAATATAAATTTTATAAATTAGAAATTAATAATATTCTATCCAGAGACTCCTCTTAATTATTTCTCAATTGTCACATTCTATCAATTTTTTTATAGGTACCGGGCACAAATAAATAAATGCATAACTATTATAAGATGGAGAATAATTTTGAGATTTTAGCTGTATTACTGCAAACAAAATAATAATTGAATCAAATGTTCAATTGTCAATCTTAAATTTCTCAAATGTTGCATTTGTTTTTTTTTTTTAAGAAGGGAGGTTGACAATGCCTGCATCTTTATACATATATATATATATATATATATATATATATATATATAAAAGGAATGCATGCAATAACAGTGCTCGTGTCTCTTTTATATATATATATATATATATATATATATATATATATATATATATATATATATATATATATATATTTATATATATATATATATATATATATATAAGGGAATTACAAATAAATAGTTATGTTCAAAAGTTAACTCATGTTAGGGTCAAGTTTGACCTTCACACAAGTCACGAGCCGGCTACACGACATAGTGTGATTAAATGTGGAGATTGCAATGTCACATGGCCACATCCTATTACATCATTTGGGATAACATTATCTCAAAAAGAAAAAAAATTAACCAAAAATTCCCATGAAACCCCCTCCTCTTCCACCTACCTCAACCTATTACAAAAAAAATTGCAATGTCACTTCTAAAAAAAATTAAAGTCGCCACTATATTGCGACTAATACAAATGTAATGAAAAATCTTTAGTAGTAACAAATAAGTTATCACAAAAAAATATTATTAGTCACAATGAAAATCGCCATTAAAACAAATTTAATAATGACATTCGTCGCCACTAAAATCCATTCAGTGGCAACAAAAGTTACAACTAAATGATATTTAAAGAAATTAATTTTTCTTTTAAAAGTAATAGTTGTCACTAAAAAAAAATTAGTGACAATTAAATCACCACTAATTACTAAGATTTTAGTGGCAACAGTTGATTGTTATCACTAAAAAATTATTATTATTGACAAAAATATCGCCACAAATGATATCTTTAGTGGCGATGAGTTGTTGTCGCCACTAAAATTTACTAGTGACAACATCATTGCCACTAAAAGTCTTTAGTAATAATTTGTATGTCGCCATTGAATGTTTATTTTCAACAACATCAATTGCCTCTGAATGTTGCAAAAATTTTTTAGTAACAATAGATGTCGCCACTAATGGTGTCAAAAAAATTTTCTAATATCTTATACGTAATTAAGGAATATTTACCAAAAAAATAATATAAAATTCAAATAATTATACAAACAACTTCAAAAGAATAGAAAAACAAATAGTGAAATAAGATTACAAGCACATATCTAATCACATCAAAATAAAAGAACAATTTTGTTAAAATCATCTCCATATTCATAGATAATTTGTACATATACAAAATTAACAATTGGAAAACTAAAGTCATAATCTCTACATTCATTGTTAATAATTGTTTAACTACTTAAAGATGCTTTCATAGACTCGATATGCTCCTTCATTCTGTGAAGCTCACTCAACCTTTAAAAAAAAATGTTATTAAATCTAGTTCTAATAATCACCTTAGACTGAAACAAAAATAGCACCAATTCAAACACTAGACAACGTTTAAGTTCAAGCTTCAACTTGAAGCCAATCTCAACGTAAAGTTCAAACTAATAAAAAATAAACAGTGCTTTACAAACATACTGTGACGACCCTAACTTCTAATCCCGATAATTATGGTTAAATACATGATTAATAATCAATGATCAAGGTTTGGAGTTGTTACAATTAATTACTTTAATCAAATATAGGGAAAAATTTGATCCTTGATGTTATTAAGGTCATCAACTAAACAACCATAAATGAAAAAATGTATAAAAGGATTTGTACCATCATTAAGGGTTTGTGATTCTTCCATCCATCGATTTCAACGCACAAACCTCCCACAAGTCTTCCTATATTATTTCCTAGCATTAGCATTAAAGAAATTAAGGTTTTTAGGTCAAAGGTGGGAGTTTGGGGACCTACGCCGCGACTTGGAACCTTCTCGACGTGGCTAAGTTAGGTTCTGAAGCTCAAAAATTAAGTTTTTAACTTTGCGCCGCGACTCAGACCTTTTGCGCCATGGCCAAGTTGCTCTCAGAAATTACTGGGTAACTTACTTGAATTTCACCGCGGCAATAGCCACGGCAAGTTTTGCTACTGTACCCTCTTTAATTAATTTCCTCGACTTGCGCCGCGGTGAGGTTTCATTCTATCACCCTCCTGGGCATTTTTTTCACTCTGCGCCGCGGCGAGATTCCTCAAGCCACGGCGTCCCTCGCCACTGTCACTCTTCAGGCCGCGGTGAGGCCCTCCTAGCCGCGACGTGACTCCTTCCTGTAGCTATATCTCCTACATTTTCGTCCCATGCACTCCAATTCTCTTCTTAGGAACTCCCTAGGACCACTTCCTCCCTTTTTATATGACTTTAATGGTATTTATCTACCTTATTCACCTAGCTATTCTTCCAGTACCAATTCAAAACTTATGTGCCCATTTCTTTTTTCTAATTACCCTTTATCAGCAAGTTTGTAAGGTAACAATAACAGAAATACATGAACTACCAGCAGCTATCCTTTAATACACAATCAATGGGGGTTCCGTACATTAAGGGTTCATATCAATATCTCAAGGGTTACATTTCCAATGATAAGCCATATTATAGGTCAACAAATTTTACAGCAGATATCATGAATCCATACATCAAATACCAAATTAAGATGAGGTCTAACCCCTCAATACATACATCCTCAGTAATTAAAATATGAAAGCCTACACTTGGCAATACAGATACATGATGATGCTATACAAGACTTAACAAAAATTAGCATCTACCCTATTACACTCAGACTAAGTGTAACTTCTCACACTAGGCCTCAACTTACGGATGTTCATCCCCTTACTTGCCCTTATCCTTACCCGAGGAACTTTCACCTGAAATTGTAATCCTATAAAACGGGGTGAGATACAAATCTCAGTAACTAAGGCAATTTCATCATATAATACAGTTTAATAAGCATATATGCATGAATCAAAATCAACATCAAAATTATATCAGCCATATCAGTAAATGAAATAATTAGGCTATCATGATTACTATCACATACTAGCAATCATACTTTCACATGTTAAAGGCCATTAACACCAGGAGAGGCCCGTCCACGGCACCTACTCCCCATTGAGCACAACCAGGGCTCAGTGCATCTAGGGTTTGATCATAACCCGGTGCTCGATCGAAGTACATGCACGGGTGGCAGCCGCACCACAGCTCCACCATGGACTCACAAGGTCTGATCATAATATAATAGATAGCTAACTAATTCATTCAGCGTTTCAAATCTTTCATATGCAGTAAATATGAAATTAAAATAGATATATACATGGAATTAATGTAAACCCCGGTTACCTCACTTGTAGACAATTTGCAACAGCCACCAATGGTACAAAAATTCCTATAACCATAGCATCAAAAAATTACCATTCTAATTCATCATTAACAGTAGCAACAAGTACCCAAGGAATTTAAATGCTAATAACTACCTAAATAACACTTACCCAGTCACCACAAATCTCTAAATTCTGATTGGGTATGTCCTCTACCAGAAACTTCAATATGCCATTCAAATTCCTAAGCAAATTCGTACATAATTGACACCCATACTATAAATCAACCATAAGGGTCTTAAACCAGCAGAAAATACACTAGAATGGATAGTTTACACTTACCCAATGCCAACCCTAACCTCAACCTACGAATTTCTACCATAGAAACATCAAACAACCACATTTCAGATTTTGGGTATGGTGAAAACACTCCAAATAAAAAATTAATTGAGCCAAATTAAAGAGAAAGATGAGGGGATTAAGTTGTATAACTATTACCTTGGCTGAATCTTGCTCTAAATGTGAGAAAATATGGAATTCTTGCCCCAAACCCTAACCTCCCTCTCAACCTCTGAATTTTGCTTCTTGAGTTTCAGCAAAATAAGAAAGTGGCTGAAGCATTAGAGTTTTAGTTGGGTTTAAGTTGGGTTAAAGATGGGTCATGGGTTGCTCCAAGTTCGAACTCCAAATGGGCTTCAGATTTTAGCTTGTTGGGCCAGTTTTAAAGTGTTGGGCTGCAGAATTTCATTTGGCCAACTCTTATGCATTGAGTTGCTGAAGTTTAATTAAGTTTGGGCCAAGTTTGAAGATCTCAAGAATTTGGGTCTACACAAGGGTTATTGGGCCACTTATAAGAGTCTATGTAAGGTGGATCTTGGGCCTGTATCATATGGAATTAGATTGGGCTTGCACCTAACTCATTGGGCCTCTATTAGCCTCTTATCATGATTTATTAATTTGGGCCTAGATAAAGTTTCTATCCCAATTAATTCTCAAACCCATATTAATAATTTATTTCTCTAAAATTTTTATCTACTAACTTGCCCAATTATCTTCTATTAATTATTCTTAATTACTCTAAATCCATAATTAACATCTTAATTAATTTTTGGGGTGTTACACATACCATCATTTATCAAAGGTAGATGTCCTTGTTAAAAAGAAAAAATAACTATAAGTATTTTTCATTATTGGAAAAGGAAAGAGAAGTTGGTTATATGTCTGTTGTTGCAATGTAGACAACAAAGCAGCAACCTGTGCATGAACTTCATCCTGCATCTGTTGGGCCATTTGGGCTCACTCTTGCTACAACTTCCGTTCAAATTCCTCCTACATCTTTTGTTCCATTTCTTCACGCTCTTGTGCTATATGGGCATGATCCTCCTCCCGTTTTTATTCCATTTCTTCTCGAACTTGCTTTATTGCAGATGACACTCTATGGTCCACATCTACTTAGTCAACAGGTCTCTTTTTTTTTGGGTTTCTTTCCATACCCCTTGCCATGAACAAACCCTGACCTTGTACCTAGTATAGTAGATAAAATTTCACCTCTAATCATGCGAGATTCAACTTCTAATGATTGTTGCTGGAGAAGAAGCTCATTTAAGCAACCCTATAATTTAAGTAACAAATTCAAACTATAGACAATAAGTTGTAATTAAACAAAGCTTAAAAATTGAGAGATGTTCAAAGGTTACATAAATCTCTTGTGATTTGGGATCGGCCTACTCTATCTCCTTATCTTTTGTCTGACAAGTGTGCTATGCCCCTCACACCATGTCAGGTTCTGCTAGTTCTCTAGTAATAAGATCCCTTTGAAGTATTTTGTGGACATTATTTCATCTTATAATCATCAGGAAAAGAAAATGTGTATATAAATATGTAATCGTAAATTAAAAAAGAAGATGTCATCCTCACCAGGCTATGCTCCACCTCCGCAAAGGACCGCATGCCACATGTATATTTTGTCATTTGTTTTTCCCTATTTAGTTTATTTCTGTCATTCATTACCTATAATTAGATAGAAACCTTTGTTATCTCTTAACAATAATTATAAGAATTGCATGTAATTGAACATATTCAGATCATATTGTATAATAAGAGTACACTTCCTTAAAATCTTCAAAAGCTCAATGCTGGAATAGCCATTCCTAGTCTATAGGGTGCACATCACTCGGTCGAGCTGCAAGCCTATCCTCATCTATATCTAATAGTTTGACTAGCTCATGCACCTCAGTCTTCCAATTCTTGAATAATCTCTGCAAAGTGCTCATAGTTAAGTGTTTCATTGACAACTCAAATCGATCCTCGCATGATTCGAATTTGTCTTACAAACCATAAGCATAAGTAATTATAATTGTATATGTAAAGATTTAGTTTGCTAAAAAATTAAATATCATTTAGTTTGTATAATTATCTATGTACAAATATAGTACCTTAACTTTTAACCACATGACTTTGCCATATTTTTCTATTGAGCAGGCCAATCGTCATCTCTAAATAGTACAGTGGTTCGAACCATCCAGCCATAATAATTGGAGAACTCTTAAGCACCCTCTCCAACAGCCTACTCAAGGTCTTTAGATATGTTAATTACAATCTTTCCACCATATTGTCTTTGTATCAATAGACACACATTTATACTTCCCTCACCCTTTCTTAACAGTACAGCAAGTAGCTGAATAAGGCATATATGTTAGCAAAACCGATTACACATCAATATATATGTGTGTGTCGGGGGGGAGTAAATCATAAATCATCAGTATATAATTATACTTGCACTACTATGATTTAGTGATGGCTACATGGAGGGAGAATCCTCATATTCTTTTTGTATCACTGACCGTGTTAGTATGGGTGGAGTAGAGTCTCTACACTCATAAGCATTCACTATTGCTTGTCCCAGTGGTGGTGTCACATTGCATATGGTCGCATCTTAATTTATTACTACCATGGCTGTTTCCTCTTCTACCTCTTCCTTCTACCCTCCCTCGTCCACCACCTAACATTTCCTAAAAAATTGCAAAGAAAGTGTGAGATACATTAGTTCAAATCCAAATGCTAAGTTGATGACAAAAATAAAAGGCAATTCATATGTAAATATAATAAGTTTTAATAGTTTAAATACATTCACACTACCATAATATATATTTAATTTATGTTATCATCAGTATCATCGGTTTCGTCTGTATCATCCTTATCAAATATATCTTCCTTATCTTCTTTATTAGTAGACACATCCTTGTCATCATCATCAATGAATTCAGCTTCCATATCAATTGCATTCAGCCCACTTGGCCGAGGGCATTCACATGAATGGTTTATTATTTTTGGTTGAATATCATCCCTGTAAAGGCAAACCACTAGGCCATTTCATTAGTAACCACATTTATGTCAACTTCAAATTGTTAATAAGCCTCATCACTAAGTAGTTCCTCATTG
This sequence comes from Erythrophleum fordii, assembly GCA_032878935.1. Taxonomy (NCBI): domain Eukaryota; kingdom Viridiplantae; phylum Streptophyta; class Magnoliopsida; order Fabales; family Fabaceae; genus Erythrophleum; species Erythrophleum fordii. The sequence continues at coordinate 6,852,286 of JAVQMF010000028.1, forward strand.
TCTCCACGTATGCCATTATCAATCACCTCAAGCATATTAAAGAGGTCATAAGGATTTGTCTTTACAACAACAAGCCAATTTAGGTCATAAATGTCTTCTACATAAAATACTTGTTCTGCTTGAGATGCTAAAACAAATGGCTCATTTGTGTTTAGTGAATATCAAGTATTGATGCTCGTGATCCCATACTTTTCAACCTTGTATCCTTTTCCTAAATGACCTACATCCCACCATAACACTTGAAGAGGTACATTTTTTTATTCCTAATATATGACAACTCATATATATCTTCCAAAACACCATAATATTCTTTTGTCTCATTTGAATCATCACCCTATACAAGAACTTCACTATTATGTGTACTTCTACTAGAGGCTCAATTTTTAGTATGAAATCTAAATCTATTCACCATAATAATGGAATAATGATGAACCATTTTGCGTAGTTCAATTCCAAGACTTATGAGATTGTCACTTGCATCACCCCGTACATTTAACTCTAAAACCTATAAATGAAAACACGTGTGAAACATACCTGTACACGAAACCATCCTAAGGACTCCTCAACCACTGAAGCTTGTGTTTCAATCTCCATTTTGTGCTTCCTACAATATATGACCCAATTAATTAAGACATGATAACAAACATTTTTTTTACATAAATGGTGATAAAGTCCTATAGACTTGCTTAATAAATGGCCAAATATCTTCACAGTTCTGAAGTATATATATGCAAGCTTCATTGAACTCCATGTTTGATAGACATATCAATTTATAACATCCTCTTGCTTGCCCACTTGGATCAAAGATGGACATCTTATCATGTTCCACATGTTTGTCATCATTTCTAGGAGGTCTATTAAGCTTTGTAAAGATATTTTTAAGTAACGAGAGCAAAAAGTAAGGCATTCATCTACTAAATAACCTTTTATAATTAAACCTTCTGCACGAGTTTTATTACGAACATATGTTTTCAATGTCCGTAAGTATCTACATGCTTAAGTCAATATGAATGAAGTAAGATATCTTGTAAGTAATAATAGCAGACATCAATTAATTGGTCAACCTTACCTCTTGATAGGGTACATCCATTGATATTGTATGAGTCCACTAAGCTTAGCCTCTCTTGCCAAGTGAATAGGTAAGTGGACTATGATATCAAAAAAGGCAGGCGGAAACACCATTTCTAATTTTCACAATGTGATTGCAATTTGAGTTTCCAAGACATCAAGATCTTCCATTGTCAAGCACTTGAAACATAAGTTCTTAAAAAATTTCTCCAACTCTATTATAGGTTCTGATACTTCCTTAGGTAATAAGCCACATATTGCAAGTGGGAATATGTCTTGCAACAATACATGGTGATCATGACACTTCAACCTAAAAATATTTCAATCATGAACATTGATGCACCTTGAAATATTTGAAGAGAAGGCATCAGGAACTTTCAAATTAGCCAAGAAGTTACAAATTTTTAACTTTTCTTATGGAGACAATGTATAGCATGCTGCTGGAATCAGAATTTTGTTCCTGTCTTCTATTGGGTGCAACTATTGCCTAATCTCCAAATCAACCAAGTCGTATATACTCTTCAGTGTATCCTTGGTCTTCCCAACCACGCCCATCAATATTGACACTATGTTATCGAATACATTTATTTCTATATGAATAACATTAAAGTTATATCAAAGCATAAGGGTTTTCTAGTAGGATAGCCTGAAGAAGATACTCCTCTTCTTCCAATTGAAAGTATCATTGGCTTGATAATGCTTTCTCTTTTGACCTTTCCCAAAACTCATATTGCCTAGTGCCTGGAGTTGCATAAGTACTTCATCATCGGTTATAAGAGAGGGCGCAATTGAATGTTCAACTTTCCAATTGAATACCCTCCTATTTTGGTGCCATGGATGATTAGCTGGAAGGAAGCAATGATACCCCATGTAACACAATTTGTTTCATAAAGAAGTAGAATGTATGCCTTTGTGGCAATAGGGGCATGCAAGCTTTCCCTTGGTGGACCACCCTGAAAGGTTCTTATACACTGAGAAGTTATTGATTGTCCAGATAATAGCTACACGCATCTTAAAATTGGACTGTGAGTAAGCATCATATATGTTAAACCATCGTTCCATAATTCCTATAACTCTTTAATTAGTGGTTGCAAGTACACATCTATATCATTACTTAGACACTTAGGACCTAGAATAAGAAGTGTCATCATAAAATCTAAGTACTTCATACATAACCATGGTAGCAAATTGTATGGAACTAGGACAACCAGCCAAATACTATGATTAGCACTCATATTTCCATAAGGCTAGAATCTGTCATTAGCTAGACCCATTCATACATTTCTACAATCACGAGTGAAGTCAGGATATTGGTCATCAAATGATTTCCAAGCAATGGAGTCAGACAGATGCCGCAACACACCATCATCAATGCATTCTTCTATATACTACCTTATCTCTTTAGCTGTATGTTAAGCCATGTACAATTGTTACAACCTAGGCTTTAATGGAAAATGCCACAACACTTTACGTAGCATTTTCTTGTCTTTGTGACCATCTAACTTTCATCTAGACACATTGCACTTAGGGCATGATTTTGCATTAGTATGGTCTTGCCAGTATAAGATGTAGTCATTCTCACATGCATCAATCTTAATTTAATTTAATCCCCCAATAGCCTTCTTTGCTTCATAGAAAGAAATTTATGATCCTTGTTTATACTATTGCTGCAGAATTTGTCATATTCAGATGACTTGGGTTCCAATTTTGATTGAAAATTTTGCCCCATACATAAGGCCTAAAGCTGACAAATCTAGCCATATAAATTATCACACTTCAACATATTCGGCATATCATAATAAATTTATGCGAATTACATAAGATATATTTAATGTCATAAACCTTCATCACAAAATATTAAAACCCTTTGTAACATAGGACTAGGCATCCTCCCAAACCATGAACTAGGGGAGAAAATGTAACATCTAGTTCTCTGAAAACAAGAGAAAACGTGAGAAATATAATGTACGATTTCTCCTTAAACGAATGAAATTCACCAGATACAAAAGGGAGTCCCCAGAATGAGATAGTTAAGGTCCTAAAAAATTTGGAAAGTATTCTAAACTCCTAAAAATGAGAATCCTAGACTTAGACAGAAAGAAAAATGGAGTTAGAATGAAGAAATAATTTCTTATGAAAAGCTTACGAAATGTAATAGCATTTTTGTAACTTTACTCAAATTTTGGAATTCACACATGAAGGATTTTTAAATAAAATTTTTAAGTTCTCCAGGGTTCTTAGAGGCCCTAAAAAACATGAAAAGCCTTAGGACAGCTAAAGCTCCTCCGGTAGACGTTTTCCAACATCGTGTGCCCGAACTTTGACAGATTTGTTCGAGAAGGTTTTAGCTCCAATTTGAATGATTTGAAGGGAATTTTACTAAATTGGGAACCTAAATTTCATAATGGAAAAGACGGTTCTAAAAAAGGAGCTAAAACAAAGGAAAAACAAAAATGCCAAGAACGAAGGGCAAAATTAGAATTTTTGAAAAGTGTAACTTATTCCCACCTATATATATGATGCACCCTTCTTCTCCCTTCATTATGCATGACCATGTTCTGCCCAAAATCAGAGAAAAACCTTAGGGGATGAGGCATACAAGAGGAGGAAGAAAAGGAGGAGAAATTCAAGGTAGAAAGGTATAGATTTTCATGGTTTTTCATACTCTTTCTCTTCCAAACCTCTTCTCCTTCATTCTCCTTTATTTCCTATGATTATAATGAAGTATATGGATTTGTTTTAAAGGAGAAATTGAGGGAAAAATTCGGATTTGAAGAGAGGAGCTCAAAGAACACAAGATTCAAGTGAGAAAACGCATGAAAACAAGGTAATTTCTCTTCCTATGGTTGTCATCTTTGGTTTCCTTCTCCACCATTTCGCCCCACTTGAGAAAACCCTAGGAGGAGCTGATTTTTAGGCAGAACCAAACATGAATCTAAGGAAAAAAAGGTGTGGAGATTAAGAATATGCAAAGAGAATTATCAAAAAATCATTAGATTTCAAGATGCAAATTCTAGGGTTTTGTGTGCACCTTCCAAAATCTGATTTCATATGATAATTTCTAAGCCTAATTAAGAGTTTAAATGAGCTCTTAAGATCCCTAAGAGACTCCCCACAAGCTTCTTCCTTTAAGAAAACAAAGAAATCTCCATGTAGCCCAAATGATGCCTATGTCTTGGCCAAGGAGGGTTCTAGTAGTAAAGGAGAGTTTTAAATTTTTCTAAAGCCATTATTGAGTCATATTTGATGAATAAAAATGAAGGGAGGCCTTGGAAAAAATTTAGAACTCATAAAAATTGATTTGGTGCCTTAGGTTCCATATTATGACCTAAAGAAGTAACATGGTGTTAGGCCTTTTGTTTTAATAGTGTAATGACTCCAAGAGGCTTAAAAGGAGTCAAGAATCATATTTAAGAGGAAAGAATAAGGCCTAAAAATCATTTGAGGGGTGTTGCTTCATTAGGTGCAATTATGGACCATAATGGAGCCTAAAGAGCAATCTAGTGTTTCATCAAGTTATGTAGCCTTAGAATGTGTTTCATGAACCTAATTGGCTCCCATAAATTGTATTTAGGCCAAGAGAAACCATCTCCACCAATTTGTGGATGTGTAACCGAAAGAAGAAGCTTGAAATCCAAGGAAAAAGTGTGTGATTGTGTATAAGATAGCTCTCTCCACCTTCTCTCATGTATGGATGTGTGTTTAGCTTGCTTTAGAATACGTGTATGTGTATTTTCTAGCTATGAAAAGTGTGCTAGCATTCCTTTAAATGTTATGATTCTTGATACCATGTTATGGTTCTAAATGATTACATGATGTTTGTTTAAGTTTGCTTGAGTGTGGAGAGGCCAAGAACTCTTCCCTTTGGTGAGGATGAGCCAAGAACCCTTGAGCTTAGTTGAGACAAAGTAAAGAGTCTCCTAAAAGCAAAGTGGGCTCCCAAGAGTATGGTTGAATCCAAAGCTCTCAAAGAATGGGTGAGGCAAGTCCAAAATCTATGAGGAGAAGCATAAGGCCAATCCAAGCACTTGGTGAGCTCTTGAATGTCTTGTATGATTTGTTCATATGCCAAGTTTGCTTTTAAAATGTCCATGACTTTCATTTTCTCTATGCTTGCATTTGTAAAGCTTACTTTGCATATATTATGTATGATTGAAAGGGAGATAAGCTATTGGGATTCTTTGAATCTCATCCCATCCTCTCCAATGCTCTAACATATTAGGTGGACCAAGTAGCTATGGTGAAGGGAGCCAACAACAATGAAAGAAGGAGATTGACAAGCATTTTCCTTGTTTTATCTATTTTGGAACTATAATGATGGTTTATGATGTATATGATGTTGTGAATGGCCTATGAACCTTAAGACATGTGTAAATATGATATTATGTGATATTTAAATATATGAATATGATGTATGACCTCTAGCATATATTTTGAGTATGTAATGCCAAAGTATGCAATGTGGAAGTATGATGTAAATGTGCATAAGTGTGGGTTGAATGGCCAAAATAAGATGCATGAGGTTTAGAACCATTTGGGTAGCTCACACAAGTCTTAAATATGCTTTTAGACTTGCCCAAAAGGTGTCAAGACCAAAGGAAATCTATTTGGCAACTTTGGTACCCTATATGGAGCTAAAATTGACCATAATGGAATCCTAGGTCACTTTTTAGCCAAATAAGTTAGTCTTGATCTGAGATTTGGCATGTAATTAGATCTCATTGAGAGATTTTTGGGAAGCTAAAGATCATAAATTTTGGAGGTCTATAGAATATTTGATGATTTTTCAAATTTGGCAATTTTCATGGTTTCTGGCTTGCTGCACTATTCATTTGGTCCGAATTTGCATTCTATCACACGAGACCTAAATGATGTCCAATTGCCATGAAACTTTATACAGAGGAACTAGACAATCACAGTGACTCATTTCAACTAGAAGCACCTTATTCGGAGGTCTAGAGAGGGAGATATAAAAATTTGAAGTTTCTGTCCAGTATCAGTAGTTTTGCCCGACCAGAAGTACTGTTCCATTAAATTTCGAGGCCTAGGCTTGATGAACTGATCTAGAGATATTTTTTCTCTCTATTTAATATCCATAGCTTTCTAGATTGGTATCATTTGCATAGATTAGATTTTTTTGGAATTAATTGGACATTTTCAAAGTTTTCTGCAGAATTCTGTGACAGTTCCAAACTTTAGTCTAACCTCTGATTATTTTGGATGTTAAACATCCTCTGTGATAAATTTTATGACTTAGACATATTTTTGGTGTGAATTAGACATCCATATCTTTCTAGAATGACTAAGATTGCATGATTTTAATTTTTTTATATTTATTTATGATTTTTCAAATTTTCGTCAGAAAATGAAGCAAATCTAGCCGAGAATGAACTTCCATATTCCATTATCTATTTCTGTTTCCATGAGTTATAGACATTATTTTGTGATGCAAATGGGTTGTTTTGATGTAATTAAATATGAGGATGTATAGTATAAGCTCACATGGTCCATGTGACACTGATTGTAATTTTTAGATATAACGCAACGTGAATAAAAATTCATTTTTCCTTGCTTTTTCTATGGGAAACCTATATGATTCATGATATTATGCTATTTAAAAGTATGAGATGAGGTAAAATTTATGGTGTTACAGAGAACACTCAAAATTGATTTCTATTCCCTTTGTAAATCAATATGGGATACCTCTTAAAAATAACGTTAACTGCTAAATATCTTAAATTTCAATGAACTCTACCCATGACATAATAAACACGCTAGGGCCCTTATTATATATATTTGAATAAGTTAGTAGAAACCACAACATTTGAAAGGAAAAAAAAAAGTCACAATTGTTCAACTGTCATGGGCAATTTGTAAATAATACCAAGAAAAGCTGATACAAACAGAAAGAGAATTCAAAGATTCAAAGCATAATTCATAAAAATATTTTGTCCAATTAAAAACATGTATTTTGCGTCATCTTTTAAGTTCCGTGGCTTAAATTGTAAGCTCAGTACTCAATAGCCATAAGAGAAATAACAACATCAAAGTTCAGACAAGACAAATAGATATAGGAAACAGAAACCATGAGTTTTGAAATATGAACACAACAATTGAAAAAAAGATATGGATAGATAGAGAATTTAAATGATAATTCATTAAAATAATTTGTCAAATTAAGAAAAGCATGAGTCATATTTTAAGTTTTCTAACTCTAACTATGAGCGCAACACTAAATAGCCATAAAAGGAAGAACACAACAAAACAACATCAAAATCCGAATAGCACAGACTTGGAATGGACAAGACTAACAGAAAGGCAACAAAGATGTTTAAAAAGTTACCTTGATTTGTAACCAACTGCAATGCGTGTCAATAAGAGCCTAAAATCCCAAAACTTTTCTTCGGCATGTTGATAATTTTAGCATCTCTAAAAAACCCCTAAACCTCCTTACTGGAGAATACTTTCATCCATCTCTATATGAAAGCCCTAACCCTGCTATTAGAAGGCGTGAATGAAAGGGAAAGTCTAGGGCTTTTCCCATTTCAAACTTCTTTTATTTGTTTTGCTAGAGCTTTTTTTTTTCATTTACTTATTTTTTTTTCATCTTTTTTAATTGGGTCATTTGGGCTATTTTTCTTCATTATCAAATTTTGGTGTTTTTAGAATCTTTTATTATTTATGCCGAAAGAAATGGGCTGTATGAGTTTTTTTTTTAAGATCTAATTTCATAAACTTTTTTTCTTTTGTTTTCAGTTTATTTTTATTATATTATTTTTATTTCAAATCCTTTCTTCTTTCTTATAATCTTTTCTTTTTCTTCATTTATTTTGTTTGTATTTTTAAAACCATTATTTATTTATTTTATTTGTAAATTATTTTGAAAAAAATTTATGAATTTTCATCTTCCACTTTTACATTAATTTTTTTTCTTTGCACATGTTCATGGCATTAGTTTTTCTCACTTTTATATATTTTTATTTTTGTATCCTCTAATTAATTAAGATGACATTATAACCATTTAACTTGAGTCTTTCTACTTCCAAGACTCTTTAAAATGCCGATTGTTATATTTTCAAAATAAGATAGTGGATGATCATGTGGCTTGAGTTTTCTATTTTCATATTTCTCAAAAATTAATTTCAATTATTAATAAAATTGAACACAACTATTTAAAAATTTAAAATTTTTGTTTAAGTTGATTGCACTCTTCTCCTTCTAATCTATAAGACTATTTTCACAATAAGTAGCTTTTTTCAATTGTATGAAATTGCTCTATTTATTTTAAATCATTATATTAAATAACACCCTCTTTTATTTTGTTTAATTTGTCATTAAATTTGTGGGAAATTAATTTTGCGCAACATACATTGGTAAACTACCCCATTTAATTTGAATAAAATTTATGAATTTTGATCTTCCATTTTTCATTAATTTTTTTTCTTTGCACATGTTTATGGCATTAGTTTTGCTCACTTTTATATATTTTCATTTTTTTGTTCCCTAAATAATTAAGATGACATTACAACCATTTAACTTAAGTCTTTCTACTTCCAAAGTTCTTAAAAATGCTTATTGTTTATATTTTCAAAATAAGATAGTGGATAATCATGTGGCTTGGGTTTTCTATTTCCATATTTCTCATAAATTAATTTCAATTATCAGTAAAATTGAACACAACCATTTAAAAATTTAAAATTTTTGTCTAAGTTGATTGTACTCTTCTCTCTCTAATCTACGAGACTATTTTCACAATTAGTAGCTTTTTTCAATTGTATGAAATTGCTCTATTTATTTTAAATGATTATATTAAATAACACCTCTTTTATTTTGTTTAACTTGTCATTAAATTTGTGTGAAATTAATTCTATGTTACATACATTGGTGAACCACCCCAATTAAATTGATGGAATGGCTATTAATTAACATATGATGAAGACATTCAAATTCATCTAACTAGTTAGTAATCTTTGCCATGTACTAGGTGTTTAAATGTTTTGTTTTTCAAATCGTCAATTATTATAATTTTTAACTTGATGTAAATTTATAAAAATCTAACAAAAGAACTTGATGTTTAAAAATTTTTTTAAAAATGCATTTAAATATTATCTATGTTTTGTGTATATAGAAATAATTATACATGATTTTTTTCAATGGAAAAAATTTAATAATTATATATGGAAATAATTATACACCACTTTATCTAAATCTTGAAGTTAATATTGTTGTTAGTGCTTGGGATGTATGGGATGCATAAGAGAAATAGTTATTCTTAAATTTCATCAAATAATATATCAATTTAATATGCATAGTTAAATTTCATAGGCATGGAGCGCCCTAGTTTCATATATAAATTTTGAGGAGATATCAACTTGATCAAATATATAAAGGAACCAAAAACTGATTTTAAGAACTTAAAGACATAAGTGATAGATAAGACCAAAAAATTCTAAATTAAGTTGAGATGGTGACTAGTAAAATTGTTGTTACAGTAAAAAAGAGTGCAAAATAATATCTAAATAAATCACAGTATATAGGATTGATGGTTAGATATGTGGATTGTAAAAAGTACCACATGGATGACAAATAGAAACAATGTTTTAATAGTTTCAAATACAATAAAGTTAGCAATATTAAAGAGTAAAAGATAAATTAGAAAAAGGTTTTGTGTGGACAAGTAGGCACATTGGAAGAAATAATGTCTTTGCTCTAACAATTTGATATAATCTAAAATTATTTTAATATAACGAAGCTCTTAAGTTTAATTCATATAAGGATTAAGTAAAAGAAATTTTATTTGAGTCGTATCATCAATGCTTTGTATTGGGATTTAAACTTTGTGCATTTCTCATTTGGGCTATATATAATTTATAGATTCTATTGTCTGCATTTTTTTGTTCTTTATTTACACTCATACATTTGAAATATGAGAAAAGCTCAATGTATATCCTACATAATTGAAACAAATTTTCACAGTTTCCTTTTTAACAGCTTCAAACATTGTGCAGCAAAAGGAATTATAATATAGCTGGGAAGGGAAAGTTAATTAGAGAAATAAGTCTACTTCTAACTGGGGTTTTGGAAAGCTTGGTGATACTTTGACATCTAATGAAAACTCCTCCCAAACATGGGACCATACCAAATCATCTAATGAATACTCTTAGGAAAAAAACCTAATTTCTTAGAAAACAATGTTTGGAATGAGACTATTGGTTGGGATGGAAAAATTTATCAGAAAAATGAATTTATTTTTAGTTGGGGTTCTGCAAAGCTTAAGGATAATTTGACATCTAATAAAAAAATTTTCCTAAATGTCTCATCCCCTACCAAATAATTAGATGATTACTCTTGGGGGAAAAAACCCGAGTCCTTAGAAAACAAAATTTAGGGTAAGACTATTAGCTAAGATGGAAAGGTTAATTAAAAAAATAAATCTATTTCTAACAAAACTTTTATAAGCAACTACATGTTGCCATTAAAGCATCTTTTAGTGGCGACTTATAATCACACTAAATTTTGACAAAAAAATTTTAAATTGATCAAAAATTTTGAACAACAACTTTTGGTGGTGACAAAAATGGTTGCCACTAAAAAAATCTTTTAATGTTAAAACTTTTAATAGTGACACAAAAAATCGCAACTAAAAGCCTCTTTTAGTGGCAACCACTATGTCACCACTAAAAGTTTTGACGCACAAAACATTGTCTTACAAATTTATTGAAAACTTTTAGTGGTGATGATAAGTCACCACTAAAAGAGACATTTAGTGGTGAGAAAACATAGCTACTAAAAGTAATGTCAAAACTTTAAACTAATTTGTCATAAATTTGGTTGTAAAGATTTTAGTGGCGATTCAAAATTGCCACAAAATACCCTTTGGTAATGACATACAACGTCGCCACTAAATGTTTTGCCTTAAAAATTTTTTATAATTTCATTCAAAAAATTGTGGAAAAAATTTAATGCAAAAGAAATTTAGTGGCAACATGCTATCGCCACCAAGTTAAGGCCAAAGAATTTTTAATTAGTAGAAAATTTTGTGGCTAAACCTTTAGTGACAACAAAATTAGTTGCCACTAAAAGAAACTTTTAGTGGCAACTTTCTTTGTCGCCACTAAAAGTTTCCCAACAAAAAAATTTAAGTTTACATAAAATTATCTAAAACTTTAATGGCGACTGTAGTATGTCGCCACTAAAAATTTATTTTAATGGCAACCAATGGTTGCCACTAAAGGTTTTGCATATTAAGCTTTTAGTTGTAATCAATATATCACAATTGAACTTCATTTTTCATGGTGAAATTGTTGATGTCACCACTAAAAGGATTTTGTGGTGATCTTCATGTTGCCACAAAATAGTTTTAATGGCAACTTTTTTTTTTGTCACTACTAAAAATTATGTTGAAATTAAGTTTAATCTTTTAGTGATGACTTTTAGCAACAACCTAGTATGTCACCACTAAAAGTTATCACTAAAAATCTATTTTTTTGTAGTGTCTATACAAAAATGCTCACTCTTTTACCCCCAACTTCTTATTCACTTTCATTTTCTATAAAAGAAAGTATCAACTTCCTTCTCTCAACTTCATTTTCATGCAACATTAGCTCCCCACAATGTAGCTTCATTCAAGAATGAAGTTTCATTTATTCAATATTATTTTTCAAGCAAGCCCACCATAATTTTTACTCTCCATCGTAATGGCAATTCAAATCCCAAAGGCAACATATACGTGAGGTAGCCCTAATATTGTAATCAATCTCTTTTTTTTTTCTTTTCTCAACCAAAGTGAAATATTTGGTATATATATTGGTTGTGTGTTGTATTTTATTTCATTTAATCACTAAATTATTGTGATATGATATTAGAGATTAAGTTAGTATACATGTAATATAGATATGAAAGTATTTTATTTTTGATTACTCAATACCATTATTATTTTGCTCATGCTATTGACATGAAAGTATAGATAGAAAAATAGTAGAAAATATGTAAAAACCGACGTGCCTCCTTTATAAACAGTACCATAACCTCCTGTGCCGATGATTAAACTGTCATGGTAGTTGTTGGTTGCCTTTTTTCAGCTCCTCTTTAGCGAAGATTATAGCTGTAAAAGAAAAGAAAAAAAAAACCGACGTGCATGCAATTAGCTATATATATGGGATGTTGACTTTTCAAAGGAGTTTGCTGCTGCCATGTAGAAATTTCTGCCTCCTTCTGCAATATCCGAAATGCCCCTTCTTATCCACTTTTAGCTGGTCTTTAAAGTAATTTGCTTCTCTTAAATTCTGCAACACTGAACCTAACCTATATCCATCTCTTCGGTCAGACAAAGAGCAGAAATTGGCGCTGGAACAGAGCAACATCTTCTCCCCTCTGCTAGTTGCCATTTTCGCTGTTTCTGGTTTCATTTTTCTGCTGCTGCTGTTGCCTCCTGGTGGTGCTGCATGAGCTGCTGTTTGCTGGTGATCTAATGCCAGAAACAAGCCTTTTCCCAATTCTGAGTTGCTGCTGTAAGTCTTGTGTTTCTGGTCCATTTCCACAGCGTTTTCCCTCCCCTGTTTTGCTTGTTCTGTGCTGCGTTCTGGTGTGTGTGTGGCCAGCCGAAAAAAAAAAAAAAAAAAAGAGAGGGTGTAAGAGATTGATTTTTTTGGTTGGAGCAATCTTGGTTTCCATTATGCAAGAATGAATTTCGACCGTCCCTTTTATTGCTTCCATTTTTGGATGAAATTTCTAGTATAAAAATCCAAAATCAAATTCTATTGTGCTTCTTAATTGCAAATTCTTGATTGTGCTTCCTCTCTTGAATGAATTTAAGTCTTTAAAATGTTGGACTTAATTCCTTGAAATTTGTACATATCTATACCATGCTAAGGGAATGAAGAATAGACATTAATATTCCTTACTTTTCCTAGAATTTTGTTTAGATAGGCTAAGCTAATGAGACAATTTTTGGTTATTCACATTCTAAAATCTGGTGAACGGGTATTGTAGGATACTCAGGAGATTGAGTTAGCTGAGGAGTGGGCAGGGAATGTTGATATCATCTTAGGAGGTGAGTAAGTAATGCGGACCGTGAGTAACTCATATTTATTATTTTGTTACTAAGTTTCCTTGCAGTGCTCTAAAAATTTGAAAATTTATTCATGGAGATACATATTTAAATGTTGTGTTATGTACATGTTTACTGAAAATTGATTTAAACATGAAAATTTGCAAATTTATGCCTGTTGAGTTATCTGGAAACTTTGATATTGAACTGATATGGAAAGTACTCTGTCTGAAATGTGATTTGAGCAAAGTATTAAATTTAAGAGGTTATCTGTTCAGAACCCTATAGCTAACAGCAGTAGTTGTTAGCCTTGGTGCACCATGATCTGTACCTCAGCTAACAGAGGTTTTGCTAGCCCCATGTGGGTAACTACCACATGAGGAGTTATTTATTTCGCAAACAAAGTGCTTTGCGTCTGTGGTTATTCTCCCCGCGAGCTGTGTGCTCTGCGTCTGTTTCAATTTGGTTCTGCTTAGATATTCTGATGCATCTTAAGAAATGATCTGCATAAGGCTTATTTTATGTGTTATGTATATATATATATATATAAGTATTTTCCAGGCCTTGTTCCCATTTTTCTTAGGGTCGGCATTGTTTATTCACTGAGTATCAAACTCACTCTTTCTTAATTTATTTTTCAGAGAGCGTTGAAGACCCTAGCCTACCCTGAGCTGCCTACTAGCTGTAGATCTCCTGCTTTATTTCTTTTGGCGAGCCCACAATTGTTCATGTGGGTGTATTTTATTTTATGCTTGTAATTTATTTTGTCCTAAACAGTGTAGAATGTGGCTCCACCGAATCATAGTTAGGATATCCCCAATCCCTAAAAGTCTATGTTTTGATATTTTTGGATGTATTGTTGAGTTGACTGTTTGTAGAAATATCGGGAGGTCTAAATTATAGAGGAGACTCTGCCGAAATTTCTACAAAAGTCACACAAAAGAAAAACTTCTACGTTTTGTATAAAAGTGATTCAAAAATGATACTTTAGTTTTATTATTTCTATAAAGAGGAAAGTTATCTGAACTTTTGTGGAGAATGTCAATACAAATCGATTCATGGTAGGGGAAATTGTTGTCTTTTGTGCCAACATACTTAAAAGTGTGGGTTGTGACAAAATATTTGTTCACCTTATAAAAAATCAAATTACAAGGAAGCATGTAGGTATATATGATATTTAATGTTTTTCATAAAGAATATAACATAGTAAAAAGCCTTGTGAAAATCATCTCTCATAAATACTAATGGTATCATAATTTAAAATCTCAATATGCCTAAATATATTTGCACAAGTCATCTCTTTCAATCAAATACATCAACTAGAATTGGTACCATAAAGCAAATAATCATAAATTAAAGCACTCAAATTGCACCTAAAGATACTTACCTAAGGCATTTGCGAAATCTAATGGAAACCCTACTTATAGTGTCTTTTATATCTTAAATATTTTAAAATGTCCATACTCTATATTAGGTATCTAAGCATTGATCTTCTATGCATAAGAACCATTTAGAGTTCTACCTTCTATGCATAGAAAAGAAGGAATTTGAACCAAGGAATTGGAAGGGGTGTTGTCATCCATGCATAGGTATCGTATAAAATTCCATCTTCTATACACAAAGTCTAATAATACTCCTTTGCTCATGGGTTAAGTGGTAATTACATTGAATTCAAGCTTACGAGGTCCCAAGGAATTCACAAGCAATCAATAGGCTATAGCTTAAGCACATCAAATATCACACTTTAAACATGCCAAATAAACTCGTCAAACAATTACCTTACGTTACTTAACCATCTAGGTTATGTTTAATCACATTATATTCCACAAAACCATACAAACAATAAGGATATACTAACTTATACAACCATTATTTAAGAATCACATTTATAAAGCTTAAAACATGAGATTTTCTTCTTTGTTATGTTAAATCACATGGGTAGGTCATGTTTTTCTAGCAAAACAAGCATGTATAGTTTAGGGTGATTGGGCATAAGCCATGCTAATTAACACAAAGTAGCTATGTTTCCTTTCTAGTCCTAGGCTGTGTGACATCACACGACCAAGCCATGCTTTTTTGGAAAATTTTTTTAAATGTTCATCTAAACACAAGTCATGTTCATTAACACATGTGGGTCGTGTTTTCCCAAGTACAAACCTAGATAAGCATGGTTCATATAACTAGACATATTCAAGCTATGCTTGGCATCCCTAGACTATGAAATGCAATGCTCTTGCCTGTGAAACTTGGTTTTAAGTCACATTTAGCCATCAAACAAGATTCAAATGTCCTTAAGCCCTTATAAGCAAGCCAAAACATTATATAAACATAAAAATCACTATTAAAACATCACCACCATAAATCTCAAAGTTTCATCCTCAAAAGCTAACTTCATGTAATCCATTTCTAAGTTATTTCCTAGTGTTAGGCTATAATAAACATGCAAAGGAACTAGTTTTTCACCAATTTATATAAAGGCTTCTTCTTTCAAACTCTCATCTTTTCCAACTCAAGTCTCTCTCTTATTTTCATCTTCCTTCCAAGATTTTCATCAATGTGGTCTCAACTATCCAAAAGACTATCCTAAGCACTTCTTATGCATTATATAACTACAAAATCAAAGCATAGTTCAAGGATTTAAAGCAAGAGATGCCATTTTTTCCATGAAACTTTAAAGAGAGAGAGAGAGAGAGAGAGAGAGAGAGAAAGTAAAAAAGGGATGAAGAAGATAAAGCTTTAGCATTTTCAAGGATACCATAAGCATATAATCTAAGTACAAACACCATCCATAACATTAAAAATCAACAAATAAGCATATATCAACTTTCACCATTGAAGCTTAAGCAATCTAGAGAGAGAAACAAAAAAATTAAGAAGAGGAGGAAGAGATGCAACTTAGATTCTTAGTAAGACAATGAGCTTTACCTCAAGCTTCTTATTTAAGTTTTTTTTCTTGGCTACTTTCTTCTTTCTCTTTGAGTCTGCTTCTCCTCTACCAACTCCTTCTCTCTCACATCTTTCTCTAACTCTCAAGTTCTCTCCCTCTCTCTCTCTCTTTCTCTCTCGACTCTCTTATTTCTTACTTTACAGAATGAATGAAAGAAAAGAATTAAATAGAAGTTATACAGTTGTCTTTTGTAGATAATATCTTCCTTACTCATTCTCGCATTCTTGACTTCCTTGAGGAAGTTAGTAAGTCTTATGACATGTATCATGATTGATAAATACCCATTTGGTTAGTACTAGATATAAAAATTGTTTCTAATTATAGAAAAATGTATATCAAAATTTTTCCACTTTTTGAGCTTGTTATCTCTATAGCTTTACTTTGCTTATAAGAATTATATTTTACTACAGGCTAAAATTATGTTTTGGTCCAAAAAATTGCATTTTAGTCCCATGAAAATTACATGTTTTAGCCATACATTTTTTAATAATTATATTTTGATTCTAAACTTTTATCTAAATCTTTTTATTTTTAAATTGTTTTCTTATATTTTTAAGGTATTTTTGGCCTGTGGAGTTTCAAAAAATTAAACACCCAAGTATTTATTTCCTTATTACTTTTCATTTAATAACTAGAAAAAATACCAAATAATCCTTAAAAAATCTCAAAATTTCTATCAAATTTAAGATAATTCCAAAAAAATTTCTTTATATTTTATAAATTTATGTTTGTTACAACTTAGTATACTTGATGCATTTAGTAACATTTATTTGCCACAACCAAAAAAAAAGTATATATGACAATACTTTTAGCAACGATTACCTTATTATTCAATATCTCAAATGGACCTTTAATGGTTAAAAGTGGAATTCTTTTTCATATTAATTCATAACTTCCATATACATATTTGCTTTGATTCATATGATCATGATACAAGTCCCATTTATATAAAGAAACTATATAACCTATTTTGGCCATAGTTATATAATATGGCCCTAAATTTTAAAAATTCATAACTTTAGCTATACAACTCTAATTTATGCAAATTAAGTGTCCATGAAAGCTCATGATCTAAATTATCTATTGTAAAAATTTCAAGTTGAAATAAATCTATTTGGCCCCTCAAAAAACATAAAAACCAAGGCAACACTAATATGAATAATAGCTGCACTGTGATGACTTTTTAGAGCCAAATTTGAAAATTTATCAAATATTATATAGAGTTAAGAAAAATATAAACTTTAGCTCATTAGAAAGCTCTATAAGTCCTTTAATTGCTTACCAAATTTCAGTTTCAAACTAGATTATTTGTGCTGTTAAGAGTAAGATTGTATTTTATAGCTTATTTGGATCAAATTTTAGTTCTAAAGTGGTCTAATTGGATTCTAATAAGCAATTTCTTACCTTGAGCAAAAATCAATCCCTTCATACATCATTTCTACAAGGGCCAATACAAGAAATATGTCTAACTTCTAAAAATCACTATCTCACTTTTACTCATGCATATAGAACCAAGGACATATCATTAGCCAAATCATATTCTAATTACATATATGTACATTAAGTTGACATATATTTAGTCTCATGCTTGTACATGATTTGTTGTTATGTTTCGTCGCTATATACATCATGATTTGCTATCATTCTACAACAAAGTATACATCCAAATGATATGTACATCATAAGCATTCTAACTACACATTTCTAAAGCTTTAAATTCTTCTCTTGCTCTTTCTACTTGGTAACTCCACTTAGCATGGTTAGTGGGAGATAAAAAAAAGTTAGATTCTTATAAGAATCTCAGTAGCTACATTTAATCCAAATTAATGCATACAATCATGAATTCAAAAAATAAAATGCAAGCATGTAAGGTATTGTACATATAAAACATCATAAACATGGAATTAGCACGAATCTTCTATACTCATCTACTCATGCTATGAAAACATACTAACTAGACTCATCTTTAGGCAAGGGAAGAACTACTGTGTTCAATTCCTCGCCACTCTTGCTTAAGGCCAAACAAAAACTCGTACATGCATAAAACTCATATTAACAATCAATGCATACAAGGCATCTTAACTCAAATGCAATCAAATGCATGTAAGGAAGGAAGAGTAAGCTACCTTTTGAAGCTAGGAACTTTGATAAACCATTAACCCACTTGCTCTTTTCTTTTCCCTTAGTCCTTCTCAGGTTGACATGCACATTAGCAAGCTTTCTTTTTTTTTTTCCTTTTTCTCTCTCTTTTTTTTTTAGGACTTCACAAGAAAGAAAAACAACGAGACATGAAGAACCCAAGATCAAGTAATGGCTGAAGAAGTAATAAAACAATTTAGATCTTAAGAAAAACACAAAAATGACAAGAATGATAAGAAAGAATCTAATTTTTAGAGTTAAACTTTGATACCAACTAATATAAACTCTTGGACAATGAATGCCTCAAATTCACACCAGATTGAATTATAGCCCAAGAAAGAGAGAACATTATATTGTAAAAAAGATTAAAACCCTTGAAGAAACAAGCTTCAAGAAACTAATCTTATGGTTAAATGCTATAAAGATAGAGAAATCTTTGATAGTTAAATAATAATTCATGAAAGAACTAAATAATTTACACTCTAAAATTTACATTTTCATTATCCCAAATATAATAAAAAACACTGTTTACACACACACACACACACACACATATATATATATATATATCAACAAAATAAACCTTAATAGCTAATGGATTCATGTTAAAAAGGCCTAAACTAATATGAATTCTTAACCTAAGTAGGATTAGTAATCCATTTACAATAAGAAAGCTTAATTCTTAAAAAAATAACACATAACATAAAACCAAATGCATGGGCTTAAATAAAAATAATGTTCAACTCATTTACAATTGAGAAAAATAAATCCTAACAAATTACAAGGTCCAAATACCTAAGTAAATGTTTTAGCTCTCACCCTACTTTTAAGCTTCTATCACATGCATTGAAGTTTATTCTCCTTCCTTCAAGCCTATCTTGCCAATTATTGCGTGCTTTGCAAATTGATGTTCTTGGCCTAAAATGCTTAAACTAATCCTTGCATTTCATAATTGATTCTTTTGGTTGTAACCCGTGTTATTGGCCCATCCAAAACAAGTAAAGAATCCTTGAATGCTTATCCACCATAATTCTCACTAGTGTTAGTCCCTCATATTACATGCCAACTCTATGACATTCTCCCTTCATCATCACTTCCACATTCTCCACCACATTGCTACACATGCCATATGGCTCTATCCTGCTCACAATTCTATTCACTAATTCATACGCATTTAATGCCAAGTATACTAATTATTCTTTTGATTATCAAGGATCATTCCACCGGGGTTCATCACATCACATCTACCAATTCCTTTTTTTTTATACAATTAGCGAGATTTGAATTCTCCACTAATCGCCAATCAAAACAACTCAAAGTCAGATCAAGAAAAAAAAGTATATGATCAACTCGTGCAACAACAATTACATCAAGTAAGAAGAAGGCCTCAGCATCACATAGAGAGTCATTTATTTTGACCTATAAGTATAATTTTTGTATATACAATTGCATTTATACTTAATTGACTATAATAATTCAAAGTGTTATTAATATGAAATTGTAAGATTATGATTAATACATAACAAGGTTGAAAAAGGATAATTAACTAATTAACTATTAATGAAATAAAATAAGTATAATTATAACAATTATATAATTATTTAAATTTTTTTTAAAAAAGACAACGCAAGCTTTTGCTTGCTTACATTGTCCTTAATTTATAAAAAAAAAAATTGATTGGACATGGGCTTGCATCCTTAAAAGTACCTAAAAAAATGATACACAAGCAATAAAGAAAAATAAAAATTATAACAATTGGATTAATAAGATTGGTTACTAAGGATTTTAGCCAATCATTACCACATCCTTAGAAAAAAAAAGGGCATATAGGTCTTAAAGAAAAATAAAAATTATAACAGTTGTATTAATAAAATTAGTGATTTGTTATAAAACAACTTAAGAGATAAAGAAGAGAAGATTTAGAGAAAATATAAAATATAAGAAATGCTTCTCAAATTTTCTATTCCTCATTCTCAATGCAAATAAGATACATATTTATAAGTACAAATTTGTAACTCCAAAATGTCACATCCTAAATGTGAAATAATATACAATAAAGTAAGGCATAAATGTGGGAAATCAATATCCCAAGAATTACACATTCTTGAAGGAATATGAGAAAAAGAGTTACAATTCTTGAAGCCTAATGGTTACAATTTTTGAAGGAGATGATCATTCACATAAAGAACTACATAAAGAATAGGATTATAACATACCTTTCAATAACTTTGGGGGTTTAGAAATTAAAGGGACATCTACCATAATGGATAGATTCATAACACTCCCCCTTGGATGTCCATTGTTTAAGGAATATGCCTCATTAAAACCTTATTAGAGAAAAAACCCAGTGAAAAAAAAAAAACCCTAGTGAAGGAAAAAGAGTACACCGTTCCTTGTACATTTTTCCTATTCACAATATCACTGTATATCTTTGAGCCGATGCATCCTAATTTTATATACTAATCTTTCAAATGTTGAGGTTGGTAGTGCCTTGGTGAATAAGTCGGCTAAATTATCACTTGAATGAATTTGTTGAACATCAATATCACCATTCTTTTGAAGATCATGAGTGAAAAAGAATTTTGGTAAAATGTGCTTTGTTCTATCTCCTTTGATATAACCTTCCTTCAACTGAGCTATATATGCCACATTGTCTTCATACAGTACAGTCGAAGTTTTCTTCCAAGAAGATAATCCGCATGCTTCTCAGATATGTTAAGTCATAGATCTCAACTAAACACATTCTCGACTTACTTCATGAACAGCTATAATTTCTGCATGATTTGAGGAGGTGGCTGCAAGTGTTTGTTTAGTGGAACGCCATGAAGCAGCTGTATTTCCACTTGTAAATATGTAGCCCGTTTGAGATCTAGTTTTGTGTAGGTCAAATAAATATTCAACATCTGTATATCCCAGGAGTTCTGATCTAGATCTATTTATATATAACAATCCCATATCAATAGTACCTCTAAGATATTGAAAAACATGTTTAACTTCAATCTAATGTCTTCATGTTGGAGCTTAACAAAATCTGGCTAACAAGCTTATAGCAAAAGCTATATCAGGTCTTGTATTGTTAGTAAAATAGCTTAATGCACCAATTACACTAAGATATGGTACTTCAAGACCAAGAAGTTTTTCATTATTATCTTGAGGTCAAAAAATATCCTTTTTCACATTAAGTGATCGAACAACCATTGGGGTACTCAATGGATGCGCTTTATCCATGTTTATTTGAGAAAAATATTTTTTATCTTTTAAGATCGTATGGGTGCTTGCACTATCTGTGAGACATATATCTTCATTTATTTTTCTAAAATTAAACAAAACAAAAGTATAAAAAATATTATAAAACTCATACTTGAAATTTCATATAAACTTATAATTAAAAAATAATAATTACAAACACATAAACATATTTTAAGTATCAATATTTTTTTATAGGTTGACAAAGAAATATGATACATCTAAATGTGTAGTAGTTATAGGATCATTGGCAAAATCCTCATATAGATTAGCAAAATTGGTCTTAACACCTTTCTCCTTTTCCTTCATTGATACTTGATAGAGATCAACAAAGTGGTTTGCTATATGACAAGTATGTGACCAATATTCATTCAAACCACAACGATAGCATAAATTTTTTGAATTCTTCACATGTTTCTTTTGTCCACTTGTGCTTCCTTATTTTTCTTCCCTCTTATTCCATTTCTGGTGGTAAGCAACATTCTTATGATAATGAGCATTATTTCTTTCTCGGCCACGTCCACGACCTTGTCCATTATTATTGATCATTGTCACATTCACTTTAGGGAATAGAGTAGAACCAGTTGGATGGGTTTCATGATTTTTTATTAATAGCTCGTTATTTTGTTAAGCTATAAGAAGACATGAAATTAACTGTGAGTATTTTTCAAACCCTTTTTCTTTATATTGCTGCTGTAGAAACATATTATAAGCATGAAAAGTAAAAAAAGTTTTCTCTAACATATCATTTTCAGTAATTACTTCTCCACATAATTTTAACTGAGAGCTAATACGAAACATTGCAGAGCTATACTCACTAACTGATTTAAAATCTTGCAATCGTAGATGCATCCAATCATAATGAGCTTTTGGAAGAATAACAGTTTTCTTGTGGTCATACCTCTCTTTCAAACTATTCCAGAGCACAAGTGGATCTTTTAACATAAAATATTCAGATTTTAACCTCTCATGGAGGTGATGACGAAAGAAAATCATCGTTTTAGCGCGATTTTACAATGACTTGTTGTCTTCTTTGATGGTATTTCCAATACGCATTGCATCAAGATGAATTTCAGCATCTAAAATCCAAGACAAATAATTCTTTCCTAAAAGATCAAGGGCCACAAATTCAAGTTTCGTAAGATTTGACATGATAATTCAAATAGAATAAAACTTAAAAAATTAACGAGTAAGATGGAAAAATCTTACCTTTCTTACTCAAATGGTCAAGAGCAAATTCATGCTAATAATGTGTTATGAAACAACTCAAAAAATAGAGAAGAGAAGATTTAGAGAAAATATAGAATATGGGAAATGCTTCTCAAATTTTTTATTCTTCATTCTCAATGCAAATAAGATGTATATTTATACGTATAAATTTGTAACTCCAAAAAGTCACATCCTAAATGTGAAATAATATACCATAAAGTAAGGCATAAATATGAGAAATCAATATCTCAAGAGTTACACATTCTTGAAGGAATATGAGAAGAAGAGTTACAATTCTTGAAACCTAATAATTATAATTCTTGAAAGAAATGATCATCCACTCAAAGAACCATATAAATAATAAGATTATAATATACCTTTTAATGAATTTGGAGGTTTAAAAATTAAAGGACATTCATTATAATAGAGGGATTCATAACATGATCAAGCATTTTAGCCCATCATTATTTCTATTGTAATAGTACGATTAAAAAAATAAAAATAATTTTAGTTCGTTCAATTTAATAGTACGAAAACATGTAAGGTTTAAGAACCGAAGATATGGAAGAGAAATTTCATCGGGGGACAAACAAATTATGCAAGATTAATTGCATCACACCTTTTCCATTTTACATTCTTCCATGTTATTTTCTCATATGCAATCATACATCTGTCCTTTCCACGTAATTTATTTACATAGAACATTTTATATTTTAAATAAATTGTGTAAACTTTATTTTACTAAAATTATATCAATTTTTCTTCTATTTTTAAAATTTACATAAAATTTTATGCTACATAATTTTTTCTGTATTTTTAAATTTATATTTTTCATCCATTTTCCATTAATGGTCCTTAGATATCTAATTTAATTTTTTTTAAAACCAAATTACCCCGTGCCTTCACCGTCCTCACCTATAACCACTCCCAAACACTGCAAAACATGAGTCTCCACATGTATAGAACACTTCTGCAAATCCCACGAAATCTGGCTCGCCCCAATCAAATTTTGAAAACCAAGGAGCAACTATCATCATCAAAGCCTATCACCATTCATAATTCATCAATTAAATCAGCAATTGAAGCCCATCACCCTCGGATCAAATAGAAGCCTATCACCTCAACCCCTGCTCCTCCTCCTCCTTTCCACCACCTTCTTCAACAGCAGCAACAAGAAGATCATAAAGGTCGACAATTTCAAGAACCACTGATACCCACCTTGCTCGCTCTTCCTTCTCGTGTTCCTTTGTTTTCGTAGACACAATAGAAAACGCACCACACCTTCCTCCGATTCCGAGTCCAAGCCTCGTTATCACTTCTCCTATTCCCTTATCCGCCTGGCGACCACCTCGTTCTCGACCCATACAAGC